>CABHPP010119662.1:0-19798 GCA_902168425.1 Peromyscus attwateri
TGAGCTCCTGATCGATTGGGGTGTGGGCTGTGGGGTGGGCTAGAAGCTGGGATGGGGGCAGGCTGGGGGTGGGCTGGGGGATGGGCTGAGAGGTGAGCTGGAGGCTGGGCTGGGGGGCTGGCTGGGAGATGTGCTGGGGGATAGGCTGGGGGGTGGGCTTGGAGGGTGGGCTGAGGGGTGGGCTGCGTGAGCAACACTGCCTAAGTAGAATACCAGGTCTACACGCAAAACCAGAGAATCTGTTCTCTTCACCAGGAGTTGTTTTCTCTAACATTAGCAAAGAGGGCTTTCTTTATACCCTAAGAAGCCAAGAGGCAGATGACTTTAATTTAGAAGACATAGACAATCTTTGTTGCCAGTTGCTAAAGCTTATTCCCATTATATATCTATTAAGAAATGAGGGCTGTGGCTCACAGTTTGGCTATTATTGGGCTAACTTTAACACACGTTATTTGGAGAATATTAACTGCTAAGTTGGTGTTTATATGTGTAGCATTTACTCTCTTGTAATAGATTAGTAATGTATTCTGTGGCTGTTTCTTTTTCCCTTTTGGTCAGTTGCATAATATCAGAGAATGGAACACGTGTTTGCCAGCAAAGCGCTTTCAGGACAGAAAAGTCCTCGGTTCTCACACCATTCTGCATACAGAGAAATCAAACTGCCAGTGGGCAGAGGCCTTGGAGCAGTGGTCTCAACCTTCCTAATGCTGTGACCTTTCAATACAGTTCCTCATGTTGTGGTGACCCCCAACCATAAAATTATTCCCTTTGCTACTTCATAACTGTAATTTTGCTACTGTTACGAGTCATAATGAAAATATCTGATATGCAGGATTTCTGATATGTGACCCCTGTGAAAGGGTCTTTTTACCCCAAAGAGTTGAGAACCATTGGCCTGGACTCTGCCTGGATGCACACCTGACTTTGGCTCAGTTGAGTGACGCCTTACTGTCCGACAGCATCCGGTGGTTCTGCTGTGACTGTGTCCACGACCTCCTCTCCTCTGGTGTGTTTCCTGAGTTCTGACTGTTGTGACGTGCAACATTCTGGATCTGGCTTCTGTACGGCTTTCTGCTCCCCACTTCGGCACAGACTTCCTTCGGGGACTTCACTTGCCCAGGCTCATCTCTTCACCTAACCTCGACCTTCCCACTGAGCTTCAACCACCCACCCCCTACTTTCTCTTGGTGCCTCTCTTCTTTTCCTAGGGTTTCCATAGCAACCTGTCTTGACATTACTCATTCCCCTTAATTCATAACACTTATGACACATGTATACCAGACACATGTGTATCGCATGCAGATATACCACTCACATGCATACCATACATATACATATAATACACATCTCATATATGCATCACCACACACATATATATCACACAAATGCATGTCACTTATGCATATCAAGAACATACATCTCACAAACATACAACATTCACATATACCACAGGTGTCATATGCATACATTTCACACATATGCATATTACCATATGCATATCACCACACACAAATATATACATTTATGTCATACACATAGGTATCACACACACCATACACATCACACACATATAATATGTATATTATGAAGCACACGTACCCATGCACATCACACATGTATCACACACATATCATATAATACAAATTACACACATGAATAGCATACCCACAGGCATCCACATATTCATCTTACACATTCATCTGTATCACATGTATGCATAATACACCCATATGTATTATATAAATGCCCATCACCACACACATGTTACATGTAGCACACATATACTTCCTATGCATACCATACACATGTGTGTCTACAAACACGTCACATATTACACACATGACACACACATACATGCATGCCCTTGGATAATTACTTCTGCCCACTGTGCACTGTTTAACGCTTGTCGTCTGCATCAGTCCCTGAGCTACTTGCAAACCTGCCTCTGATTGCTTCTCCGTTGACTCGTCCTTTGTACCCGTCGCTGTACCAGGAAAACAATCGCTTGATTAAGGCATGTACGAAGGAGTGCACAGTCCGTAAGAGTCCAGATGCCTCTTGTCGGTTTTCCTCTGCCTTGATTAAAAGTGAACATACTAAGTTGATAAAAAGGAAAAAGGAAGTGACCAGTAATGGTTAGGACTGCCACAGGGTTGAAGGTCTCACCCCAAAGACATGAAGTCCCATTGACAGTGAACACTCTACCCTTTCTGTGGCTGGTAAACACCATGGGTCAGATGGACAGAGGAGCATGGACCTCATGTCCTGGGAACATGAAGATTCATACAGACCAATATCAGGTAATCAGTCTAAGATACGCACTATCTGGCAGTTTTTCTGAATCACAAATTTAATCGCATGATTTGTGCACTTTGGTTGTGGAAGTAGGTCACACTTCAGTTTTGTCTACCTATTATTTAACATAAGAACTTTAAAGAAGTCATTACAAGTAAAATTTGCTTCTGAGTGCAACAACATCCAATAAACAGAGACTAGACTTTCAGTGAGTGTAGCAAAGACAGTTGCTCAGTCTTGTACTGGCTTCCCTTGGCTCCCTGTCCTGTGAGCTCTGCTGGAGGAGTCAGGCCAAATGCAGGCCTCATGTAGAAGACATGCCATGTTCACAACAGAGTGAGGTGGGACATCTCATGGTGACAGTGGACAATGGCCACAGAGACCCTTGAGCAGGTTTACACTGTTTTAAAGTATTCAGAGCAGACAGCTTTCCCAGGATAGATTTCCTGTCAGGTGATTGACAGGCCCATTCGAAGGACCTTTTACAGAGGGGGAACAGGATGTCATTGTCCTATGTCAGAGTTTCCTGCTAGATAGTAATCTTATAAGGTTCAGAGCTCCTGGAGTCAGGTCTAGATAGTTATCAATGGATGACCTTCTGGCCAGTTCAGAATGACATATCTCCTTCCAGGGCTAGAGATGTGACTCAGGTCCCATCCCTCTGACCAATAATTAGAGTCCTAAGAGCCAGACCTCAGCTTCACAGGCTGCCGCTGCTGAGGGAGACCCAATCCCAGCATCCTCCAATCCTGCTAATGCTTGTTTAGTTGTCTAACAGGAGTAAATTCATGATTGTGAAACATCCAGGGCCATGTTCAAATGTTCACATTTCCTCTAATTTGGGAGTTTTAGGAACTTGGGAGTGTGATTCATAAATATTGGAACTCTCGCATAAACATATGTATTAGCATTTTACTGTAACTAATTTACTGTAACTAATTGTTATATCAGCCATGCATGAATGTTACCACCACTCATTCATTATATTTTAACACATCTGAATGTTCTTCTGTGCTTGAGCACATCACACACACACACACACACACACACACACACACACACACACACACGGACTGGAAATAACATGGACAGTAAGCTATGGTTTTGTGAAGGGTCTAAGTTATTTTGAACATTCTAGCAAACATCTAGCATTAGCCATTTGGTTAGAATAAGATGAGTACAAACTGGAATGACGTTCTGTATGTTTGTCCAGTTCCTTCTGGTAATACTCATTTCCCCTGGGCACCACCTCAGCGGGCCTCTTGCTTCCCTGCCAGTCTCTCAACTCATGTTTGTTAAGTCAATGCAGTGGGTGACAGGACTCGAGCATGCACACAGGAAACGTGCACACCACCTGCAGTGTCTTCTCTTCCCACGTTCAAGAAGGATTTCTGATGCTCTAGAAGTCCGATCTCTTGGGGATCCCTCAGGGATCCGAAGGGGCTCAGTGAACAGAATGAGAATCCCAACTGCCAAATAAAAGTCATGTTCTTCTGAGAAACAAAACCGAAAGATCCCCAGTTCCGTACCGAGGGGATGGTGGGGGAAAAAAGGAAAAGAGGGGGTGACCCAGGGCCCCCTTTTCTTCATGTTCATTCTTGCTCATCAGCTGGCCAAAGGAAGTGGCAGAATGGACCCATAGGAAGAAGCAAATTAAAAACAATTGGAACCAGTTTCTTCTCTTGTCAGAATAAAAAACACGTACGAGCTTCAAAAGCCAAGTTGTGTCTCGTCAATGACACTATAGCTAAGTTCAATGTCATTTTATGAAACCCACTTTGCACAAAACAAAGATGAATGGCAATCTTTATGTTTTGAATTTTGTTCTCAAACTAGAAAGAGTTGCATGGTTGTGTGTGTGTGTGTGTGTGTGTGTGTGTGTGTGTGTGTGTAAATGTATGTGTTCAAGTGTGTGTGCATGTAGTGGAAGCCAGAGCTCACCTTGGGTGTTGTTCCATAGGTGCATACACATTTCATTTGAAACAGGGTCTCTCATTGACCTAAAAGTTGCCAACCAGGCTGGATGAACCAGCAAGCGAGCACCAAGGATCCACCAGTCTCCAGTTCCCTGGCGCTGGGATTACAAGTGCATCCCACATGTGCCTTTTTAAATGTGGGTCCTGAGGATCAAACTCAGGTCTCCTTGCTTGGATGCCAAGCCCTTTACTGACTGACCTATCCCCACACTCCTGGAAAGACTTTAAATAGCAAATTCAAGTCCCTGGAGCAAGTCAAGGGGAACCATGGGGCGGGGTGCTTTGTTTTAACACTTTGAATTGCACATTTTTGTTGATTTTTCATCAAAGGAATCCACATTTCATTTCTCGCTGCAAATGCGCTGCTTGCCCTAGACTCTGCCGGAGCCTCTCTGCCGAAAGCCACTGTGGCTGGTGGAATCTCAGACCATACTCCCCTTCCCAGGCCCTTTGCCCTAAGAGGAGCCCTGATTCGGGCTTTATGTGCTCAGCTGGTGTGGAGGGGGGCCTCCCTGAGCCAGGGAATCCAGGTGTATCCACTGCAGTGGTTTAAAAACCCCAAGCAGCATGCTGGTGGTGAGCATGCTGCTAGCCATTACACTCATGCTTTGCCTGAAATCACCAACACCTTGGAAACTGCTTAATGATACATAAAATTCTATTTTTTCTGTGTGGAATGGCACTGGGCAAGTGGGCATTGCTTATAGATGTATAAATATTGTGCATATTAGCATGAAGAGTCACTTACAAGTCAATAAGCTTTCTAACTATAAAAGAACAAAAGAGAAGAAAACCACAGAGAAACAATTTCACAGGATTTGGTTCATAATTTCTTAACCTTGGGAAAGCAAAACATTTCTATAAAAGGATAACTTTAATTTTATTTTGAAGGTAATACAAAGGCAACATTAAATTAGTTTTCCACTTTACCATTTGGCCTTGAAAGAAGACAAAAAACAAACAAACAAACAAAAAACCCTATCTTTTCTGTAAAGTAGAGTCCCGAGCAGAGCAGCAGCTAAGAACAAAGCAACACTGTGCCCTGTCAGGTCTCAGCGTCCCTCATGTCGCTCCTGCTCCTCAGACCCATTGTGTGCGGCCTTAACTCTTTTCATTCCTGCAACGATGGTATGGACACATTACCGGCAGGACTGCTAGTGAGGACGGGGCTCCCGCTGTTAGTCCCCATTTGTTAGCTTCGGGGTCACCTGGGCTAGCCTTGGGTTGTGGCTCCGGTGCCAGGAGTCAGCCTAATGCGGCTTGCTTGATGGTGTTCTGTCTCTGCCACTCTGAGTGCACCACAGAAACGTACACAGAGATTCTGAAACCTGAAAAGTTGGGTTGAATCTATATATGTAGCTTTTTGATTTTACATTGATTTATTTTCCAAGCACGTGTGCTTATGTGTGAGCACAAGTGACAGTGTGCATTTGGAGGTCAGAGGACAACTTGGAGGAGCCAGTTTGCACAGTAGCCTGTTGTCACAGTTCCTGACTGTTAAATGTTCTACACCATCACATTGTAACTTTGCTGATAATCAGCTTTTGGAGTTACCGGTTTTTATTCCAAACATAGCATTGGTGAGAATAATACGTGCACAGCCTTGTCCTCTAGTGGAGTATCCAGGAAGGGACATCCCCAAGCTGCTTTGCTGGTCTAGCATGTGGTTGTCTTTAACATTGGTTCTTTTCTTTACCGTTGAATGTCTATGTATTTATTGCATGGTGAGGGGCATGAGTGTGCCATGGAGTACATGGGGAGACCAGAGGACAACTTGTGCAAGTCTGTTTTCTCATACTGTGCCTGCTGAACCATCTTACCAGGCCAACTTGAATTCTCTGTGTGTCCTCTAGCTCCTCTTCATTGATAAATCCCTCTAGTCTTTTCAAAAGTCCTAATCTAAATCATCTACAGCAGTCTTCAACCTGTGGGTTGCGAGCCCTTTGGGGGGTCTAATGACCCTTTCACAGGGGTCACATATCAGATATTTACATTATAATTCACAGAGTAGCAAAATTATAGTTATGAAATAGCAAAGAAATAATTTTATGGTTGGAGGCCACCACAACATAAGGAACTGTATTAAAGGGTCGCAGCATTAGGGAGGTTGAGAACCACTGGTCTACAGTAATGTTTTGACGTGATGGTAATAACAGTGTTTTTCTACCAGTTACATCTTAGGGTTGTTGCAAAGAACTAACAGAATAAATGCTCTTGATGAAAGCTTATACTAGCTAGTTAATTTTGGAAATCAATATAAGAAGTAATGATTTTCATTGTGGTGTGTGTGTGTATGTATATGTGTGTGTGTGTGTGTGTGTGTGTGTGTGTGTGTGTGTGGTGTGTATACATGTGTATGTGTGTGTGATATATGTATGTGTGTGTGGTATGTGTATGCATGTGTGTGTGTATGTGTATGGGGGTGTATGTATGTGTGTGTGTGTAGTGTGGTGTGTGTGTGTGTGTGTATAGGCAGAGGCAAAATTATCAAGTACCATCCACATTATTTTTATTTATTTATTTATTTGTTTCTTTGTTTGTTTGTTTTTGGGAGACAGGCCGTGTAGCCCTGGCTGTCCTGAACTCGATCTGTAAGATCAGGCTGGCCTTGAACTCAGAGATCCACCTGTCTCTGCCTGGGATTAAAGGCATGTGCCACCAATTCTAGCATTTTAAATTATTTATTTAAAATTTCTTTTATACACCTTATTTTTTGAGTTGAGGTTTCTCATTGGCTTGGGACTCATCAGGTATAGAGGCTAGCCTGCCAGCAAGCCTCCCCTTGGGTATGAGACCTGCCATCACACTGGATTTTTCTTTCTTACAGGTGTTCCAGCTTCATTTCTGTTGCTGTGCTAAAGTGCCCTGAACAAAAGCAACATCAAGAGGAATACTTTGCTCATGAGTTCCATATCCACTGTGTCCCTTTCCCGTCCCTGAGGGCTCGCTGCTCTTTCATCCCCCTCCAGTTTCATCATACACACACAAATTTGAATCCAGGTTCTCATATGAAGAAACATGTCATTTCTCTTTATGAATTGGATTTGTTTAGCTTAACATAGTGATTTCTCAATAGTAATTTGTAGTTCCATCCATTTCTCTGAAAATGTCACAATTTCATTTTTTTCACAGCTGAATAAAATTCTACAGCATACCTGAACTGCATTTTCTTCGTTCATTCATCCATTGGTGGACATTTACGGTGGTTCCATTTCCTTGCTGTTGTGAAAAAACAATGGATGTGCAAGTATCTCTGCGGTTGGAAGCATGGTGCTTTCAGGACACATAGTGGCAGTAGGAGTTCTGTTTTCACTTCACTAATACACTTCCACACTGATTTCGTGAGTGGTGGGACCAGCTTGCATTCCCACCTGCCGTGAATAAACTTCCTCTTTCTTAGCATCTTTTCTCATTGTCCTTTGTTTCCTTGATGATAGCCATTCTGAGATGGGAACAGAGTAGTTTAATTTGCATTTCCCTGATGGGGTTGGGGACTTTGGAAGCCTTTAGCAGTATATATTGGCCATGGTGTTTTTCTTTCAAGAACTTTCTAATTAGTTCATTAAAACATTGGTTGATTGGATGATTTATTTCAGAGGCAAATGCTTAATTTTTTGAGTTTTTGAAAACTATATTCTAGATTTAAAACTCCCACTTGATGTGTAGCTGGCAAGATTTGTCCATTATGCAGCTGCCTCTTCATTCTGGCTGTTACTTCCTTGGCTGTACAGAATCTTTTTATTTTGTGTAATCTCATTTCCAAGTGGTATTTTTTAAGCCATTGTGAATAGGTTATTCCAGAGTTTTCAAGCAGTTGTGTAGCTTTCTTGATGTGAATTTCACTGTCATCTTATCAACACAAGAAATGGCTTTCAACCCTTTTGCATTTGTTAAGACTTTGTAGGCTAGTATGTAGTCTATGTTATAGAAGGCGGCAAAGGCATGTATACTCTGCATCTAGTCAATGGGATCTTCTGTGGATCTCTGTGAACTCCATCTGCTTTAAGGTCTAGCTGAACTTACTTTTGACAAATTTTCTAAAGGAAAGTGAGATATTGCAGTCGCCCACCTGTGTTGTGTTTGGAATTCTGTGACCTTTGTGCTCACTAGTACTTCTATACGAAGTTGGGTGCCATTACTCAGGGCCCTCTCTGTAAGTGTTTTGTGTCCTCACGGTTTGTTCCCATTGATACCAAAGTGAGCACATCTCGTTTATCTCTCATGACTAATTTTGGTTTGAAATTTACTTTATTCCCTATTGACACTAAATAATGTGTAACTTCATAATACATTCTATATTAGTTTTTTTCTTTTTTTTATAATCATTGGTGATATGTTAATGGCTTTAGTAAATTTTAAGTGTATTTCTTTGTCTTTTACAGTTTCATGTTGTTACTGGTACAGAATCTGTTTCTTCCTCTCTAATCATATTGAGGATTGAGCACTCAAGGGAAAGTTATGAAATAAGAGAATAAGACACAGCATGAGATGTAAGAAACATGAAAATTCAAGGCAGCATCACTCCTCCAAAAGACCATAACTCCTCAGCTGTTGAATTCGAGGATACAGAAAGAGGTTAAAACTATGGACAAAGATTTCAAAACTTTACTAGCTAAATGATTGTTGACTTCCAAAGGGATAAAAACAAACAGATGAACTCCATCTGAGGTCTTGAGAGGATGGGCAGCTACACAGACCACGGAGCAAGCAAAACGGGTGAGAAAGTCAGTAGTTGTGGAAGAAAAATTAAGCAAGGAAAGTTGAGACTTGGGGGGATTAAAAGTGAGAAGTTCAAATCTTAATGAATACATAAAGCCAAAGAAAAGGATCACCAATAGACTTGATCAATTAGAAGAAAGAAGGGCAGGAGTGAAGGACAAGGTCAAAAGCATGCTCAAACATTACAAGAAGGATGTTTCACGGCAAACACGTATGTATATTACATGAGTTTAAAAATTAAGATAAAGCCAAGCTGCATAGTAGAATGTGAAAGGGAAACATGGTCAAAAGAGAGTAAAAAGAAGAAAGAAGAGATGAAAGGAAAAATGATTGCTCAATAATAAAGTGTACATAAAGAAAATTAGAAAATTTTATGAGAGGGAATCACAAAAACTTGGTTTTTTAGTTCAGTAATGTAAAAAAATAAAATATACATAAAAATGGAGATACACAGGGCAACAGAAAGGAATGAAGGAAGAAGGGAGAGAAGAGGGAGAAGGGAGGGAGAAGGAACACAGGATGAAGGAGAGAGAGAGGGAGGGGGAAGGGAGGAAGGAGGTGAAGCTGGAACAGCCTCCCTTGCTAGGTCTTGAGACTGGAGGTGGCAGTCATCACATGAGGAAGGGGAGACTGGAGCTGGCCTTCAGGACTTTGGGTTTGTGTGGTGTTAAACCTACACTGGCCACATGTCTGGCATCCCACCAGATCTGTCTTCTCTTTAGTAATGTCCCTTCTTGAACATCAGGCTAAGGTTGGCCACACTTAGCTTTGCAGTCTGTGGGCTGGTAGGTTCTCTCACCCTCCCAGTTCTTTTAAACTGGCTAGTGTTACAGTTGGGAAGCATCTCCCCATGTGTGATACAAGTATGAGGTACAAGCATGGCACTGACATCTGTACAAGGACCCATCTTCACACCCTCAAGATCCCTGAGTATTCTCCTGTAGGGATGCAGCTGTAGACTCGACCTTCAGAGTTCTGGGCTCTCCAGCAGTGAGTGGCACAGAGATGGCTCCAGAGACTGGTCCACCCTCTGACCTCAGGCTGTGGAAGTCCAGAGTTATTCTCAGGGGATGAAATCTGTTCCTTGTCATTGAGGATAGGGCTACCACTGCCGCTGCCACCACCACCACTAACACTACCACTATTACCACCACCACCACCACCACCACCACCATTACCACCACTACCACCACCACCACCACCACCACCACCACCACCACCACCACCACCACCGCTTTCAATTCTGAACCTGTCCTGTTGCTGTCTATCTGTACTCTTTGACTTGTCAGCATCCAGCTTTCCTGCTCCCACAGCTGCCCCCCTCGAGCATCTCATGCCTGTGACTGACTGGAGTAGCAGGCCTCCTGCCTGTTGGTTGTTCCTGGTCTTCAGGTCTCCAGTGTGCCTCAACTGTAAACAATAGGTTTCCTTTAAGAATTGTGCCCAGGCACTGCCCTCTGATTCACAAACAATGGTGGTGCTGGATCCCTTTCCACAGCTGCCTCATCCCCTGGAGGAATTTACAGCAGGCTTGTGAGGACTGTAGGCTTGTCCTGAGGACAGGCTTGCGTCTCTCCTCACCAGGCTGTCTGGCTTACCTTTTGGATACGCCTTCTGCATCATCACCCTGACAGGGCGCCGCAAGGCCAGTGCTGTTTGGCTAGGCTTACTGTCTATCTCCCTGTACTTTTAAATTATTCCCTCACTACCTTTGAGAAGTTCTCAAGCTCGTTTCTTTTTACGTTCTTCCGAAGAGTCTGGTTTTCTTTTCTGACTCCTCTTTACTGGTTCACAGAGGCAGCACCTAGTCTATGTTATCCAGAAATCCTTAGTGTTGGTTGTTTGCATAAAACTGTGTGTAGTTTAAAGTCAGGATAAGTGATAACGAACCTTATCACTAGTTATCAAGCACAAGGTCATGAGTTGAGTTTTAGGAGTGTGGAGGGAGGTCCTAGAAGCTTAGAGGAGCTCTGAGGTCACCTGGCAAGTGTGGACGCCTGCTCTTTCAGTGCGTGTTAGTGACGGAAGCCAGGCCTGACCTGCTAGGCCAGCACTGTATGACTGCACTGTGCCTCTGCCTGGATGTCCACTGTCGAATGCTAAGGCCACACACGCTATTCCCTCTCTTGGATCCTTGTCATTGAACCTGTGCTGGGTCCTACACATACAAACCAGACTGAAGAGGCCAGAAGGAGTTCCTTCCCTACCAGGCCTTCAGTAGCCTCATGCCACTTGTCATGAAGAGAGATACTCAATGTTTTTCTCAGACTTATGAAACTTCCCTAAGTGGCTTTAGATGCTCACAGACAATTTCCTGATTGTCTTTAAGAGTCACCCTTCCTAAGAGTATTGTTACTGCAGATTGAGTCTTAGCCTTGTGTTTTACCGAATCTTTATAGGCACAGCCTAGATCCAAGGAAAATACAGAGGCATGGTCTAAGGCGGACCGGTCTTACCCCTAAGGAAATTCAGCCACTATTCACCTGCTGCTCAGAGAAACAAAGCAAGCCTTTTATCCCTCTGTCTCCCTGACAGTCTTCACTGTGTCTACCTTGCCTCTAAACAGCTTCCTCCACACAGGAAGTACTGACATGGCACAGTGGGTTTAAGAATATTCCTTGTTTTTATTTGGTTGGGTGACACCAAGTGTCTGAGTCCATAGCAGGGAGAAGGTCATAATCACCCACATGGTGAGGAAGATGGCTTATTGATCCTCTGATTAGCTCTCTTGAGTGAGCTTGTGCAATTGTAACGATGTTACAAACGTAGCCATGTGCCCTCAAGTCAAATTTACCTTAAGAGCTTTTTGGCGAGTGTTCATAAAATAGGTAGGTAAGAACGTCACCCCTGTTTCTCCCAAGTATCTTGGTCTCCTTGGTAAATAAAATAGCTGTAGTGTATTCCATGCTTGTAATGTGCCGACCTCTATGTGTGCAGTATCTCCGAGTTCTTCAGGCCTCAAAGGTGAAGATTATCCCATCCATTTATAGACAAGGAAGCGGAAGATTGGAGGAGGTTAGAGTCATTTGCAAAGTTGTTTAGCAAGATGAAACTCAAATCGACTCTAAATTCCAGGGTTTTCCACCACAGACCATCTCTCAGATATGAAAGTACCCATGCCTGGCTCCTTGGGAAGAGATGCAGTTTTAATACTTAAGGTTTGACCCCTGAGTAAACATTTTCTCCATAATCATTGATCTCAGGAAACTAGTTTCCTTCTCCCTCCATGTCCCACTAACCTCTATAAATCACACCACGTCACCCTGGGCCTTGATCATTGCATCAGAGAATGCAGATGGGGAGATTCCCACATTGGAAGGAAGTGTTGAGAACTGCTGACTTGGGTCTCAGGCTACTGGCATGTCTGCATTCTTCTCTGCTTGCACAACCTCCAAACATAGGTAGAGACCATCCGGGTCAATAGAAACCAAGCTCCGGAGTAAGGGCCTATGTGGATGCAGCAGACAGGAGTGAAAGAGAAGATCCCAGAGGACAGAGGAAACTGGGCTTGTGTGTCACAACAGTCCCAAGCCTGAGGTCACACGCCATTGGGTGAGTGTGGCTTACAGTGCACCAAGTACACTGTGCCTTTGGACCAATCCCCCTGGGATTACCTATGTAAGGATGGCCCCTGACGCTCTGGTCTTTTGGGCTATTTTACTAACAGCACTGTGTGTTCACTGGTCGCAAATCTTGGGTCACAGATCACTACTAGTCTACTCTAATTCTCCTAACTACTAAGGTATATTTGATGGGAACAGTGCCGGTATGGCAGCTGGCATCATACACAAATGTGATGCCATGTCTCAGCCAGGAAAGTTCCATTTAAATCTACCCATGCAAAGGTACAGACAGAGCCGTTCTTCAATGTTGGGGCTTCTCTCGTTATGGTTACACTGTTTTAGCTAATGTGAGTCTGCCAATCCCAATTGAATGGTAGGAGTTTTGACAGACAACCCCAGCAGCTGCTCTCCAGCCTCAGTCTTCCCTTAAGGGGTTCTACCCTGGGAGTGCACACTAAGAGCTATTTCCCGGGAAGCATCAACTATGGGTAGAGCTCTTTCTATATAGCTAGCAGTCCCACCCCAATGGCTAACACTTGGTTGGCCATGAGTCATGCAAGGTCTATCTATCCCTCACTGTAACCTATCAGGGGAGGCGTTCCCTAGGTGACGTAAATCCTATAATCTCCCCATGCCTGCCATTGCCTCTCTTCTATATGCAAAACCCTCTTGACATGTGTGCCTCCCACCACCCCAGGTCTCAGCATCTGTCTCCATTTCTCAGCTTTACCTCTCTCCACATGGGATGGCAGAGACTGCCGGCCAGGACCCGTATATCTCCAGTTCCCTGATCTTAGACACTCATTTGTTTAGTGGGGTGTCCCCTAGTCCCTCATGCTGAAGCCATCCTCCCCTTCCAGCTGGTATAAGCAGCAGTGGTCCTCCCCTGGCCAGAAGTTGCCCCTCACATCTTGATCACACCCTAGCATGGAGTGACCCAATGTGGATACTTAAAACGTGTTGAAACACTCAGACACTCCTCAACAATGAAGCTAATAAAGAAACATTTCCAAATTCCTTGAAAATTTGATTTCTTTGGATTTGACTGAAGACTGGTGGTGTCTCTGGGAAAGCCACTGACGCGATGTTTACACATTCCTCGGGCAGGAAAGGGGACTGAGGGGAGAGCCTGCTCCCTCCACACAGAGTGGCTTTGTTTGCCATCTGGCTCCTTGCCACCTTGAAGCATCCTCTGAGCCCCGAGGAGATGGGACGGAGAATGAATGCGTGGCTGTGGGTTCCTGGAGGCCTGTGTCTGCCCTTCGTGCCGTGCCTCTCTGGGTCTGGGATGTGGCAGGTGTCCGACGAGCTCTCCTAACAGCGCAGTGGAAAGAAAGGCCTGGAGTGTCTGGCACTCTCTGAGCATTTTCTATAGGGGATGGAACAGGATTCTGGGGGTGGGGAGGTGGGGCGGGAACGGTAGCACAAAGGGTTCATCATGAGTGGCCCCTGGCTGTACCTTTCTGGAAAACTAAAGCTTGCCAGAAACTTGTTTTTGTTCAGTGAAAGCAAAATTCCTACAGTGTCACTGGCTCACAGATGCCAAGGGCCTGGTACTTAGCGGTGTATTCCCTGCCCCATCCTGGTTGAAATTATTTTATTTCAGAAATATGTGGGTTTTCCCAAACCACCTACTTCTTCTCTTCTCTCTCTTTGCTCCTGTTGCCTTTCTGATCTAGGAGATGCTGACTCCTCCAGGGCTCAGCCCCAATCCCTGCTCTCCATCACCTCTCCTCGCCTCCTTTCCTGTTCTTGTCAGTGTGGGCATAGCCACAATGCCCACCCACCATTCCTCTAGCACTGTAAACCAAGGACTTTATCTGCTTCACACTGGTGCCCCTAAAATGCACCAACACCTGCACACCCTGCTGGTCCTCAACAGAGGTTTATGTGATAGGCCTAATTGTGGACATCACTGAACTTTGCTGTGCACTAAATCACAGGGCTGAATTGTTAAATCTTAACTATCAACCCAGGGCTCTGCAGCCTCCCTTGCTAGAGGCTGGATTTAGGCAGCTTCTTGCGAATATATTTATTTATAGTTAGGATGAAGATTTTCTGAAAAAAGAAAACTTAATTTGAGTTTATTCAGCCCCCCTCTTTAGTCCTCCCTTAATTCAGTTCCCCCCTGAATAGTTTTCTGGAAGGGTGGCACCTCAGAGCTGAGATCAAAGATAATTGTACCTGTCTTAGAGACCAACAGGTTATTTTTAAATAAAACAAAATGGGATGATTAGAAAAGATTATGTTTGGAAATATAATTATTTCCTAACTTCTGAGCGCATGCCTTCAGAGCACTTCTCTGAACACATGCACTGACAAATACCCCATTAAAGGGTAGACGTGTTTATAACAGAAACACGGCAGTGCAGGAAGGTCCCCCACACAGCGGTTTCTTATGCTGCGTGATAATTATATACTATAACTCTAAAAATTTACAACTACAAAAAAAAATCCCACACATGAATTGTAGTTTCAAAAGCCTATATGTTAAAATGTCCAATTTAATATAATATGGACCAAAAATAGCATGTCAAAACTGTGAAGTCAGATTAGTGACTTCTTGGGAAAGGGACCAATAGGATGAAGAAATTAGAAACATCAACAGTGTCCTTTCCAACCTTGAAAGAATGGAGTTACGTATGCTTTACCAGATGCTCAGTTGCACAGCCAGTGGCTAACTGCCCAAGATGCCTCAAGCCTCATTTCAGAAATGTGGAAGAGATGACCCATCTTTCATGAGAATAAAAAGACAGGAAGATAGACTCACCCCGAGTCATGTCAGGGATGATTGGTTGTTTTTCTCCTTATCCTTCTAAAGGTAGGACTCTCTGGTAACTCCACATCACTACCTAAGCTCCAATCATAGGCAGTCAATAGCTGAAAGGGAAGACACAACAGTTGAAGGCTGCGAAGAACTGTCCGGAGCACCCATTAATTATGAACTGTGTCAACTACATCAAAAGTTCTAGAACAAGACTGGGGCCGCAGCTCAGTTGGTAGAGTCCATACCTAACATGTATGAGGTTCAGGCTTCAGCACTGCATAAAACCAAGTGTGCTGATGCATATCTGACACGCAGAGGGTGGAACCAGGACAATCAGAAGTTCATGATCATCTTGACTATCTGGAGAATTCAAGGCCAAACCATGCAACAGGAGACTCTGTCTCAAAATAAGTAAGTACATACATAAATAAATGTTCTAGAATAAAGAAATCGACAGCTGAGTTCCTCTGTGGTTCCCGCCTTAACCTGCTTCTATGGGCTGTTAAAGGGATGTGAGATGACCCGAGTTCATTCAATAAGCACCTCTTGGGCATCCATCTGGTCCTAACACTATGCAAGATGACTGCCTGGTTCTTACCCTGTCCTAACTTGAGTGTTAATTTAGGAGACACTATTTATACATAAATTTTTATTTCAAGAAAAAAATGTAATGCATCTTCAAAAAGTGTCTTAGAGGTTTAGGAAGAATAAACCAAGAGGTTCTGGAGAAAGAAAAGGGGGGTCGGCTGTTCCTGCCTGCTTGGGACTCATTTCCAGATCACAGGCATTGTGAGTACAGACTGCAGGATTCACGTGTGCTCCGTGTTCTGATGAAACCCTTGATTTCAGAGGCAAACCTTCCTGGGTGCAGCTGATAAGGTTGATTGAATGGTGCCAAATGCTCCTTTTGGTTCCATTTTGATCCAGAAACCACTTGCCGCAGAATGGCAAGAACTTGGGCCTTTAAAAAAATACTCTTGGCAAATGGATTTTGCTCTGTTCTGCCAAAAATAGGAAAGTGGAAGGGCTACCAGGCATTTTCATATGGGAGAGCTGGGTTGAGAAAAACACATTTGAAGATGAGATTTTTAACTGCCAAGTTTGAGAGAGGTTGCTAAAACAGGGCCGATTTCAGAGTTTCCCGGAATATGCCTCATCTGAAAGCTAACCGGGAAACTGGAAAGATCAAGACTGCTGGGGAAATTGCTGAGTCTGCTCAATTTCTTGGGAGGCAAAGAAAACGCAGGCATTCTCTCCATCTTGACACTACTATTGAAGGTATTCCAAGACAGACATGAATTCAAATGCACAACCTTTAAGAACAAACACAGCAGTCATGGGATCTCATCCGAAGACTTGCTCTTCCATTGGAACAGCAGGGCTGTGTTCCAGGACTTCCTGCACTTAGCTGTTTCCTCATTGACATTCTGCCAGGCGCTCCGCTGAAGTCAGTGTATGGGGGAGTAGAGTGCATGAGGCCCAGGCGGAGAGTTCCCACCAAGACAAGGTTGCCATGGTGCACTCCCACTGCCTTTTGAAGAAGGGAGTGTTTGCTTACCGGATGTCAGGCTTTTTGATTCTAAGAATCCCCTTCTCTCTTCATTGGAGAATAGCTGACATTTCTTCATCCTACAATTTGAGACAAAAAAAAAAAAAAAAGAAAAGAAAAGAAAAAGAAAAAAAAGAAAAAGGAGGGAAAAAAACGGGAAAGAACTTTTTACAACATCTTTTATAAATTGTGACAATTGCATCTTGGTAATTATTTATGTAGTCCCGAGGCTTCAGGAGTTCAAAAAGCTGAAGCATGATTCATAAAATTTAAATAGTAGCAGGTAAAGTCAGACTGTGCCAGGGAGCAGGAGGCCATGGCTCAGTCAGAGATTGTTGGATCACAAGGCAGAGAGCCACAACTAATTGAAATAGCTGGAACTTCAGAACAGGGCCTTGCTCGGGTTTTCGAATGTTCTCAAAATTTTACTTAGTACATTTGAGAGATAAACTGAGAGATGCAACTCAAGCAAATAAAAATTGTTAATAGGTCACATGCTGTGGATGTTGGGTCCAGAGAAGCAAGAAAAAAATATTATAATCCACAAGGGCAGAAGAGAGGATGATCCAACAGGACTTCAATGACAACACACAGAGGAACTACACATGTCCCTACTCTTCCAGGGCAAACATCCACATAATTCTTGAGATGACTCTAGGAGGTGACTACTATTGGCACATGGGACACTGACTGACATGTGCAGGGTTTACCTTGTCTGGACTGAGACCCAAACTCCTAGTTTCTAACTGTCGAGTCTAAATTCTGAGTGGCAGGCCATGGCATGTGCCAGGGGGAGACCTCTGTAGGTGACCATGCTTTATAGGTGCAAGCACTACTAGACTAGTCCAGAGAAGAACAGGAGCAGCAGGAAGGCAGGAGAAACAAGGAGAGGAAGAGACAGGTGACAAGTAAGTGAGCCAAAATAACACAGGAGGGAGAAGACAGACGTGATCCACGTCCCAACACCATGGGGCTAACGCAGGCTGGGTTTTGTGAGCTTGGCTTTATGCTGCTGTGCAGCTGCCTTTCCCAAGGTGATTAACCGGCAGAGCCCCTCACTGTGGCCAGGGCAGCGCTTAGAGTGCAGATACATTATTTGTTATTCCCAGTTCCTGCTGCCCTGGACTCTCGCTCTTTCTCTCCACGCACCCCCTGCCTTCATCCTTCAGGACCCACCCCAGTCCCTCTGGTCCCCCCTGCCTTCATCCTTCAGGATCCACCCCAGTCCCTCTGGTCTTGCCAACCATTTTCTGACTATCCCCACTTTTTTTTTTTTTTTGGTTTTTTTCGAGACAGGGTTTCTCTGTGTAGCTTTGCGCCTTTCCTGGAACTCACTTGGTAGCCCAGGCTGGCCTCGAACTCACAGAGATCCGCCTGCCTCTGCCTCCCGAGTGCTGGGATTAAAGACGTGTGCCACCACCGCCCGGCTATTCCCACTTTTTACAACTCTCAGTATACTCAGAGGAGCATGGGCGTTTAGAATCTGACCTTGGCACATTCTGTATCTCAAATCACCGTTCTATAAAGAAATCTAGAGAAGATGGTTGTATACACCCAAGGACACTAGTTAGATATGACAAGGGTAAGTGTTATCTCAGCTCCCTACCTACACCATGTGACCGGCATTGCACAGGCTCATAGTGACTTCTTGCTAGCAGAACAGCCACTCTCAAGAGTCCCCAGAGGCCTCCCTTGAGTTTGATCCCTTCTGCTTCACCCAGTACAGGCTTGTCGAAGGCACCATCAATGGTTGGCTAGAATGAGTGCATTTCTCTTTGGAAATCAACACTGTTTAGAAATCATAACATTAAAGAGAGACCATCAACTATGCTATAGTGCAGAATAAATATTTTTTCTAGCCTTCACCTAGGAGCATTATAGCTCATACATGTAGAGCTAATCTTCAATTTTTGAAAGTATACGTGTCTTTTAATAGTAACCTAAACCAGCGCATCCTCATTAGCCCTTCTTGTGTTCTGTTATGCAAATAGAATACTTGTCTCATTCTCAGGGCAGCAGGAATCTCACTGAGTGACAACATACATGGATTTTCCTTTCTTAGATTCTCTACCAATGGTAAATAGAGCAAAGGATCATCCTAAACTCCACCAACAAAGGCACTCATTAGACGCTTGCTGGCAATTGATCAAGATTAATGTGTGGGTATGCTCACTGGACAAAGGGCAAGGAAGGCTCTTACTTATTAAACATAACAAATTGCAAGGGAATAAATTGGTTCATTACCTTTAATTGGAGTATCTCCAACTGGCCACATTACAGGGTCAAAGAAAACAAACAGATAGAAACTTGGGGCAAATATTGTTTTAGGCTACACATTTATCAGTTGTGATAGTTGGATTAACAACCACTGATAATCAGATTCTGAAAACCCTCATAGCACTGGGAAACAAGAAATCACAAGAAAAGGCAGGAGGGATAAGATTAGCCAAAGAACCATGGAAGGCTGAGAAATCCCCAGTTCCCATGGATACTTGTTCTCTGGGATCTTTCCAAAGAGGAGGAGGCATGAGGTAGCCAGTGGGAAGCCAGCCAGCCACCAACATGTACCAAGTTCCATGGGGTATCCTTCATTACATCATTTTGCTCCCTTTTTTTAAACTTGGTTTTACATGTGAGGATGCTGAAATTGGGGGGAGTGAAGTTGTCTGCTTTTGCAAGTGTTGGACCTGAAGATTCAAAGCCAGACTTGTATGACTGCACATGTAATGATGGGCATGGTTATGCACATGTAATGTTGAACATGGTTATGCACATGTAATGGTGGGCATGGTTATGCACATGTAATGGTGGGCATGGTTATGCACATGTAATGTTGGACATGGTTATGCACATGTCATGGTGGGCATGGTTATGCCCATGTAATGTTGGACATGGTTATGCACATGTCATGATGGGCATGGTTATGCAC
>CABHPP010119662.1:32616-52681 GCA_902168425.1 Peromyscus attwateri
GAGAGAGAGAGAGAGAGAGAGAGAGAGAGAGAGAGAGAAGAAAGAAAAAACCAAAAGAAGAAAAAAAAAAGAAAGAAAGAGAAGAAAAGATCCTGCCTTTGGAACTCAGTGTAAATGGACACACAACAACAAATGTCTACTGGGTAGTTACTCTAAGCAAGGAGCTGTGGTCTGACTAGTGCTGTGTAACATATAGATTCAATATGTTATAGTAGAGAGCCACAGTCTGATAGTGGTGACAAGGTAGATGAACATGTTTCCAAAATGCTTATTCAAGACAACTTGGGATAGGACGGAAGCATGGGTAGCAAACTGTTCCAAGGACTGATCCCTTAAAACAAACAAAAACATTAATACAATGAGTTTGTCCTTTTCTGATTCATTCTCAGGTGTTTTTTTTTTAATAGTAGTGGTAAATAAATTTCATTTGCCTAATGAAATTATATTGTCCTTTCAAATTATCTTAAAGAAAACACCTTACAAGTTAGAATCATTTCTATACTGTTCAACTTTAGCTTGCTCTGCAGATGAACTTTGTCTTGTGGCTACTGAGCCAGGAGGGAGACTAATGTGGGAAACGTGGCCATGTGATCTGTGTGTTTCCAAGAAGAGAGGCACAGGTTTGTACATGCCATTTCTTGCAACAAATGCAAAGAGGGAAATGGTGGCTTGCAAGACACAGTGCATACATGAAAGCCCAATCGAAGAACCATGGTGCCTGAGACCAGGAGTCTGCATCCACCACCACTGCTCTTAAAGCACGGTGGGTAGTGGGCCAAACAATATCTGCATCTCCCCTTTGGTAAATGCTTTTGCTTCAGTTTTTGATTTTAAATTTCAACTCGCTTCAACTAGCTTGGGGCTGGAGAGATGGCTCAGTGATTAAGAGTACTTGCTGCTCTTTCCAAGGACCTCTTTCCCAGCACTCAGATCAGGCAGACCACAGCCACCTGCAACTCCAGCTCCAGGGGATCTGACTTCCTCTTCTGTATGCATGTACAAATGTGCACATACGTACACATAAAAAATAAATCTTAACTTTAAGATACCATGCTGAGTTGTTGCTTGCAAGCCTGGAAAGAGGTAGGTAATGCAGAGCAGTGTGCAATCTACACACAGAATCAGAGGGTGGAAAAACAAGCTCCTGGACACACACACACACACACACACACACACACACACACACACACACTTTACCACTCAGACTAGCTGCTCTTGATTTGAGAAACCTTGGAAATACTTTCTTTACTCTACAAAGGAAAGTCTTTTCAGGTTTCTGTACCAGAAAATTACAAAGCAGTGGCTTTCTTGGCCCTGAGAGTTCTGAGCCCACCTCTACAGATGCTCATGACAAGGGGCCAGGTCCATCTCTGTCCATTCATGTTGACCTTTGCACGGAGCGCACCAGAAAGAGGAGCTGGGAGACTGAGCTGATTAAAAATATTGCCCCTGTCCTTCCTTCCTTTGGGCATTCACCGTTTTCCCAAGCCTGCCTTGTGCATCCTCACCACAGCTGTTTGACTCAAGTCAGTGTCTTCCCCAAATGCTCTCTCCACCCTGTGCGCAGGAAGACGTCCTATGCACATTCTCCAGGTCAATCCACATAATACTTCGTGCAGAAAGCCTGGTCCTATTACCCAGATGCAGTCACTCCTCTCCAGCCTCTCAGAGTCCCTCGGTTCACACAGCATAAGATGGCTTCCTGTGCTACATTGTAGACACCTACAGATAGCCATTATTTTCCTATTTAGATTAAAATTTCCCTTACCATTTTTGTAACTTTCTATGAACTGTAATTATTCCAAAATAAAGTGTTCAGTTAAAAAATCATTAGTACATCTTGTTTCTTAATGTTTTATTAATATGAAAAAAATCATTTAAAAGGAAAGAAGCAAGCATGTCCATTCCTAGGAGTTTCCATTTTTAAATGTGACACCTGCAATCCATGAGTTGCAAGCCTCCATGAAGGCTGTGGGTCGAGCATCTATATGTACATGCAAGTGAGTAGAGAAGAGAATTTAAGCCTTGGGTTTGGCTATCAGTTTTCTTTCCAGGACAAATCATTTAGTCTTGTTAAATCTCCATTTTTTAATCTGTCAATAGGCAGTAAGTCACTCTGGTGGGCTACTGTCAGAATTGAGTGACACAGTGAACGCGTTTGTAGTTCTTGAAGCATTGGTGTTATGCTCGTGGTGGTTGCTATGGTGGTGGTGAAACAGGTATACAAACAGCCTTTGGGGTGCTCGGGACAGGGGCTGCAGGGTTCCACTCCAGATCAACATCCTGTTTTCAGCTCGTCACACTTTCAGATGTTCCAGAGGCAGCATTCTTCTTCTCTCTCTCTCTCTCTCTCTCTCTCTCTCTCTCTCTCTCTCACACACACACACACACACACACACACACACACACACACACACACAACCAGTGATCTAGGCTGCCCTTTGGATAAGACACACAACCACCTAGCAGGACAGAAAACTAAATCACCATCACGAAACCTGGCCCCAGAGAGTTTGGAACATTAGCTTTGTACTCGTAATCAAACGTTTTCAGTTGGATCTACGTATGTTCTGATCACTGTCACACTTAAATACATTGCTTGTGTGGAAGCTGCTTCTGACTGAGAAATGTTAACTCATGAACAAGGAGCTGAGAAGGAGGCACAGTGAATTCAGACATGTGTAGGCTCAGTGGAGAAAGCCATGGGCGATTTGTGGGAGGGGACTGTGAGGAACCTCACAGGGACAAATACACAAGCCATTGGATGGGTAGTGGGATGGATCCAGGGGACCTGGTGATGGTTCTGAGTCTTCCTCAATGGTTCCCCGACTAAGGCGCTACCCTTCCCTCTAACAAAGAGGATGGGATGGAGGAGCTAGGTGTCCCCTGTAATAGAGATCAAGGCATGGTCAGAGGATCTGTTGTCCCCTAGCAGGAGCTGAGCTGACCTGGAGTCCAAGTGAGAAGCAGAGGTGTCCTCTGTGCCCAAGCTGTTGCTGCTCTGTGACGCGTCCTGTCGTTGCTGAGACTGAGTTGAGATGGAGTGGACCTGCTTTCTGGAACACTCCAGAGACCCCACCCTCAAGACACCCCAAACTTGAGAGGGTGGAGTTGTCAGTGCTCTGAAGGGAGAATCTAGCCAGACACCCACTATGCGCCTTTGCTACTGTGACCCTCCCCAACTGCTCTCCAAGACCACAGCTTGGTAAACAGCATGTCCTAAACACCATCGGCCCACACCTCCCCAGAATCCAACATCCCCCGTGCTACCAGCTGTGCCACCCACCGGGGTGGCCATAGGTACATGGTAGCCCAGAGTCACCTCCCCTTCCTCCAGGAGAGAAGCTTAGTACTGGTGGGATTGTGGAATGCAAACTAGGGGGCATGGGATTTAGCCATGTAGCCTCAACTTCAGTAGTCTTTCCCTGTGCTCAGATACAATGTTTCCCTCATGTACAAGTTTCTCACAACTAAATTTGACCACACATTGGCTCTTCTTCTTTGATACATTAAAATATGAAGATAATTAACACCGTCTCCCTTAATTTGGTTAGAGGCATGGTGGTGGCATTTTTCTTCCATCTTCGCTGAGCTCGGTAGTTAGATAGGATTTATTTTGCACTAAAAATAACCAAGATAGTATTTGGAAGAAATCAGAATGGATGGGCTGATAAATTATTTATAGGAATTTTAAGCAGCCTGCCAATCTGTTTTAAATGTAGTAGAATCTTAATTTTTAACGCAGAAATCTATGAAAATCAGCTGGGTGAAAACCATGACCTCTGAATGATGCTGCAGGAGTTGGGCCTGAACTGGGCTCTTCCCATGGTCTCCCAGGCTTTTACCTCTACCCTCCAGCTGACCTTCCCTGGGCCAAGTTAGAGGAGCTGTCTGGGACAAAGCCTGACTAAGACAGGAAAGGTGGAGTGAGGGAGAAGCCAGATCTGAATGGCAGTTAAAACAAACCACCTTTGGGAGCCATTGTTGCTGTCTCAAACGTCTGTTTTGACTAATGTGCACGGCTATTCAACCTCGCATCCTCAGTCTTCTGTGTCTGTTCTCAATAATAATAAAATAAAATGGGTGGAAATTTAGGGACAGTGAGAGAGAGTTCATGAATATAAGTAGGTGAGGGATGAGAGCAGCCTGTGGCAGGCAGGCAATGGGAAGGACGCCTCTGAACAGGAACAGGTTCATCTCCTTGTCAGACGCTTCAGCCCAATGCACCAGACCTAACATGGTTTGGCTGGTTGACTCACTCCCCCAGATTGCTACTGAGAGAAATCTGACATGCTCATCACAGCGCACCAAGACCCCTTCACTTCCTTGGTAAGAAAACAAAAGGCAAGACCCAGAAATATTTTGCAGATTTTTCTTTTTCTTTTTGAGATGTTAGGGATTGAACTCAGGCCATTGGCATGCTGGGTGAGCATTCTGTCACTCACTTGCATTGCTGGCCCATCTTATGGACTTTTTATTAATTTGCTCCAAAGGCTTTGTGGAAAATTTTAATAGTTTCAAATCAAATATGCCCATAAAGGGATGGTTAGAGTGTTTCATTCACTTATTCAACGTTTTATATAACTACAGCACTCCTACAGTTAGCAAAACAGAGTTGAAAGTGTTCAATTCAGATGTTATATAGCTTACTCTTTGAGTTGTTCAACATTAGAACTTATTAGAATCTTGGAAATCATTTGCTTTGATGCCCTCATTGTGCGCTTGGGAAAAATGAGGCTCAGAATTGTTAAGGGGCTCATTTGAGGTCACACGATCCTTGGAATGGGCATCGGGATTTCTCCTCACCCAAGAGACCTCCACACACAAGCCTAAGTGGCCAGCATTCCTGAGAAAAGGCTGATCCTAATCCACGCTCATCCTCCATACCTTCATGTCTTAATCAGGACAGGCCTTACATCCACAAACTGTGGGACGCTCCAGGTAGCTAAAGGCGGCATGTTTTGACAGCGAACTCTTAGTGTGGTGGGAAAGCGTGATATATGTGAGGAAGCATGGGCCAGTCTGCCTGAGGAGGAAGGAGGGCTGAAGCCTTTACTCCCCCCCCCCCCAGAGCAAAAAGCCCGACTTCTTGGGAGGAATGGGAAGATGTCTCCTTTACTTGTGCAAAACACAGGTCCTTTGACTGAGCAGACGGAGGCTATGAATCACTGGGGTGGTAGAAGGCGAAACTCTGTTTCAGACTCATAATTAGAAAATTGTGTTAGAAATTGCTTGTGTAAAATAAACTTTCCGCAGTGTTGCAACATGGTAGAGACAGGTAGACATGGCTTGAAAATTCTTAATGGTCTAAATACCTTCAGCTTTTGCAGGAAGCATTATAAACTGAAATCTAAATCTATGATCCTGTTCCTACCTCGACACACACAGAGGCTCACTGGCTAATGATCTCCTCTCAGGAGCTGTCAGTTATGTTGATAATGTTGTAAATTGGGCCTTCATTAAATACAAGCTTGTTTTAGGATGTCACTCTGGGTTTTGCCATTACCGAGGGAAGTGCTGAGAAATGAGGAGAACAAATAAAAGAGCCATTTTCTATGGAATGAGACAGGATACAAATAAAAAATCAAATTATTTTAGCTCATCAAAGTAATTTTTGCACTTGTATTGTGCAGCCTGTCAAAGCCACAGTGAAGCAAGTGTGGCTCTCATGAGCAGCTGCACTCACCACACAGGTGTGGGAATGTGTAACATCGCCTACGTTTGTTAAACATGCACTTTGCTTTTTAGTGAAGATTTGAAAAGTAATCCCTACACATCAGGAGATTTCACCTTTAAACATTCCTAGTGGAAGTATTTATTGAGAATATTTTTATGTAACAATTCCAGTGTTACAAGTAATATAATGAGATATATTTTCTAATATCCCCTAAATCCCAAGTCTTACACAACTTTCCCAATATATATTTGATAACTGGGTTTGTTTAAGACAATATCCAATTGAAGCCACACATAACCCCTGGCTGCACTGACTTAGAATTTTGCAGGATAAACCAATCCCACCATCTCCTCTTCCACACCTCCTCATAGGACTGAGGACAGTGGTCTCTTTTCCTATATCTGTGTCCAATTATTTTTTGGTGATGATTTAACTTTCTTTCTTTCCTTCTATTTCCAGGAAATTGCACATTGGACCTGAAGACTAGATTTGCATCAAATTCATGAAAATTTGGGGAATATGTCATAGAAGACCTAAAAATTCCAATTATGTTATATATACTCAAGACAAAAAGCAGCATTTGGACATAAAGTCCTGTGGCCAGAATCTCAAGCAGGATTCATTTATCCTCATTCCAAGCTTACAATCACTCCAAATAGGAAACAACCCAAATATCTGTCAACAGGGGACAGAGGAACAAAATGTACAGTAGAATACTATTTAACACTTAAAAGGAACTAACAAGCAATAAAGACAATGTAGAAAATCTTACAAGCATTGTACTAAGAGAAATTATTCTCCAAAATGTGAATATTATAAAATACAAATTATTTCAATTTTTAAAGACTGTCAAGTTAACTTATGATGTTAGAGATAAGAACACACAGCATGGGGTGCTGGCGACGGAAGATCTGGAGGGAATTTTGTGGTGATGAGAAGGGTCTATGTATTGATTCGGGAGTTGGAACATGGGTACACAGACTCTTCAGAACTCACTGAACTACTTTGACTTTTATACTGGTCACATGACCCTCTGATAAAAGAAAAGAGTAGTGAATTGACATACCTAATATTGTGTTTCTTTGGACACTTTTTTGAAAACAGTATGATTTGGGGGGGGGGGCACAAATTATGCTGAGCCCTCTGAAAACTCAAAGGTTGTTTTCTTCTCCAATGAGAACAAAAGATGATCTACTGGGAATGGATGACCCGGAAGGGAAATCCTGTTGCACCAAAAGGAATAAAGAGACTGACTCCAGAAGGCAGGGAACTTAGACAAGAAAGAAAAGAGCCAGGAGAACTTGCCCACTGACAGCTGCCCAGACCCCTGAATGCTTTCTGCTGAGGTAAGACAGCTGGGTTTCCTCGGTAAAGGAGAGGCTACCAAGGCAAGAAGCTTGTCTCCTTCTAAGGCTCGGCAGCAGTTTCTGCAGCACAGGTCTTTCTTTAGTCTCTTCCTTAGGACAACCACTCCAGCTACACACCCTGACTCCTGAGAGGGAAGCTGAGGCAGAGGACGGACAGGCAGCATGGAAAGTTCTAGGCACTTGTCAGCACTCAGCTCCGTGAGATCAGCACCCCACCAGCACCATCATAGCATGTGAAGACAGGAAACTCATGCAAGGTCTTGTCTTCATGATCACCAGAGGGACCACTCTGTTGCTGACACCAAGGTCAGTATTCCATGTAGCAAAAACTGCTACTCAGAGCTGTAACTAACGACCTGACTTTTCTCTATTGGTACTGTCTCCACAGGAAGCCAGAAATGCCAAGTCCAGAGCCTTAAAGCCTGTCTTGGCACTGTTGGTGAGATGAATGACACCATCAAAGTGTGCTTCACTTCACTCTGTAAGTGGCCCACTGCAGATATCTTCAAACCATCTCTTGCAGAAAGATCTAGACTGTCCAACTTCCTCCCTTTCTGGGAGACCCTGGGTCCCACTTCACACTGTACATATACATTTGGAGATGAGCCTAGTTCATGTGACCCCCATGGTGAGCACTTTCTATGAGGTCATCTTTCTGTGAGGCATTCCAAGGCTGGAGCTCTAGTTCTCCCAAATCTTAAACACTTTCTAAATTAAAGCCTATCCTGAGGTTAAACAAGAAATCAAATGAGTAGGATGTTATCTCACCATAAACCAATGATTGAAAGAGGGACCAGTTTCATGTGTTTCCAGCCATTCAATCTCTTGGTTTACTCATGTATTTTTTTAGTTTTTACTTTATCCAGAGTATATTTGAAGAGACTTAAAAATACAGTTTCAAGGGAGAAAAATAAAGAGCTGGACAAATACAGAAAAAAGAGGAGGAGAAAAAAATTGGAGAGGCAGACACTTGTTTAATGTCCTGGAGTAGTAAGGTAGGAGTGGTAGGCACAGATGCAGTCCTGAACCTATTGTGACATTCTGCTCCAAAGCAAAACACACCAGAGTCCAGGGGACCAATAGCCATGTGTTCAACAGGCCTCCCTGTGGCTCCTTAGAAGACAGGGGGTGACAGAGAGGCACAGCTTGTCTAGTGAGTTGGAACCCCATCTAACTTCTTCCCATTGACACGCCAAGAGTGTGACAGAGTCTGGAATTGAATTTCATCAAAGCAATCACACAAAGAACCCTCATGTCCTCCCAAAAAGTGTAGACTGAGCATGGTGTTAGTCAGACGGACTCACACAAACGAATGGGCAGCTGCGCCCACCTCAGATTTTTTTCCTTGGGTATTTTTCATCTGTATATTTGTTAAGATGTGGAGAGCAGAGATTTTTTTAAGGTTATATTCTTTGGCAAGGAACAATACAAAAGCTCATCTTTATTGAGTACTTAGTGTGTACCAGGCATTCTAAGCACTGGCTATGTACCATTAGCTAATGTATCTCCATGGAAACTATGTGATACCATTCTCCTCATTCCTGAAGATGAGAGGTGAGGGAGTAAAAGAAACTGAAGGTCAGATAGTTATGGAGACCAAAGAACTAAAATTTATACTGTCCAGTTCTGCTGTGTTGAGGTGATTTTAGGAGTGATCTCTGTGTGTCCCTGGTTGGGGCCAGTCCTAGACTAGGAAAGCTTACAGTTCCTCGGGTTCAGCAGATGGCCCTACACCCACCACATATGGGCGGCACTAAATGATCTTATTGCTTTTTCTTTTCTTTTTTTTTTTTTTTTTTGAGCACATGACATTGTGGTAGGGAGTAGTAGAGAAGATAGGAAAAGAATTAGAGGGGAGGGAATGAGATGGGTAGATTTGATCAGAATGAATTCTATACATACATGAAATTCTCAACAAAAATAATTACGGAAAGGCAATAGCCCTACAGTGGTATACAACTGAAATAACACAACTATTACGTAGTGGAAAACTACACAGGTCAATATTGCCATCAAGATTCAGTGACACCCTGGCACCTTCTGTTCCTTTCAACCCAGCACCTACTGAATCTTTCTCCGTGTCCTCTCTGATCTGCCATCTCTGGAAGCAGTAGAAGTTGAAAGTGGGTGACCCCAGCTTTCATACGATCAACCTCTTCAGAAGTTGTGCATGAGGTTGTGTAGACTTTCTTTGCCAGGCTTATCTCACTTAACACGATGATCTCCAGATCTCCATGTTGTCACACATGACCAGAGTTCACTTTTTATGGCTGAATAGTATTCCACTTTGTACACATACCACATGCTTTGTGTGTTCATCAGCTGGTGGACTATTAGGTTGTTTCCCTTTATTAATATAGCAAATGGGTCCATTTTCAATCATTACCAAACATCTGGCAGAAAAAAATTCCAGGAAGATATATGCAAGGAGAAGAGAGCTTCCTGAATACAGATGTCTTTCCATAGTATGGTGAAAGCAAGGACGGTCCCAAAGAGCTGCTGTATAACCTCAAGAACTTCAGGTTAACTTAAAAAAATGCAGACAAGTGCCCGTTGTTAAAGTATTTGTATTCACCTTCCATCCATTGAAGAGGGTTTGAGCCCTAACTCTGCTTCTCAGAGTACAGCACTTGCATCAGCAGTATCTATATTTCTGCAGGAGTTTACCTGGAAATTCTGGACTGAGTCCCAGCCATCTGAGGCCTAGGACAGACCTAGGTGACTCCAGTGTGTACTAAGGTCTTCAAGTGCTGTAAAGCCACTGGAAGAGCAGAAGCAGGATATAACCAACACCCTCAGAGAAGTCACAGAGGGAGCGGGGGTGAGGGGTGGTGGTGGTCGTGATCTCCCAGGTGGGGCTCTACTCCTGTGAGTCAGGGTCATCCCAAGGTCAGCCTGAGAGATAGGAGAACCTATAAGAAACACAGATAGAGGTCTGTCCCTGCCAATGTCTCATGTGCCCACCCCTGAGCTGTGACCTGCTAGACAAATCTGCCATCACCCTGGAGTCTTGAGGAAACTTCACAATCTGGGCCAAGTGAAGGAGGGTTTCCGGAAAGGACATCGAGCTAATGTCACCAAAAGGAGCCGGAATAGATTTTAGGAGAACAAATGAGCCAAGAGACAGCCATTATAGGAAACTACACTCTGTGGAAGCTGAGGCTTGAGGAAGTCCACACAACTCACAGAGGAAATGCCCTGGCTCCGAGTTTTTCTAGCTCCAGGTCTGAGCTGGTTCTTTGGGGAGGGTGGTTTTTCAACGACAGCTTTCCCCCATTGTCTTCTGTGCTGCCTCCATAGGCAGAAGCTGCTCTGGCACTGCTGTGTGCGATGCCTTGAGTCTAGTCACAACTTACACTGGAGTAACCTAAGAAAACCAGGGAGCACATTCTACTTTGGGGTTGAGGTGGGAACTGAGGAAATGGGAATGGGAGTGAGGGAGTGGGGGTGGGGTGGGGCCAGAGCCAGGGAGTGGGGGTGGGGCCAGGGAGTGAGGGTGGGGTGAATAAGTGGGGATGAGGGAGTGGGGGTGAGACCCAGGGAGTGGGGGTGAGGGAATGGGGGGAGCCAGGGAGCAAGGGTGGGGTGAGGCAATGGGTATGGAGGTTGTCATACTTAGGCAGACTCTTGCTCCAACTTGAAAGTGCACCAATCCAGTGACTAGGGGAACCATTGACTCCTGGTTATTTGAATGATGTTAGAAAACTCTAGGACCAACTGGCATCCCTAACTCTAAGGCACTCAGAGGAGGCAGAAATGCTGGGTGATACCTGCTAGATTTCTAACTCTGAGATTTCCAAAAATTTCAAGCATACATAAACACCAAAAGACAAGTTACTTAATTCTCTGTGTCTTGGTGTCCTTGTCTTTAAAAAAAGAAAATGTCCCTGAAGGAAATATCAGGTAAAGTTTGGTACCTCATGATGTGGCATGTTGAAACTGACGGCTCATTCTTTTCCTCTTTCCTGGTCTTGTTGGCCTTAGTGTTTGATTAGGTGATGTGAGGTACTCTGTGATTATTGATGATGTCTAAGATCTAACTTAGGAGCAGCTCACCAGCATCCTGCAAGTGACCAGCTGACATCAGTAATTATCCCTGTGACGGACCTGGGACTTTGTCCTGACTTATGCTCAGCAGTCTCACACTTCCTTCCTCCACAGCTTCCTGCTGCAAAGGAAGAGCAGAGGACTGGCCTTCCCAACAACAGCCCTCTGCTGGGCTTGGGAGTAGCCTGTCCATGCACTAGCTCTTACCATACCTTCAGGAGGCTCAGCAGACTCAAGCCATGTTAGGCCGGCAGTCAGGCTGCCCACTAAGTAGCTTTGCACTGCTGCATTTTGAATAAGCAGTAAACTTAGAGGTGAAAATGATGGTTTATGGTTGCTCAGAGTCTGCAACACTGAGACATGAATTTCATATTTTTAACATCTATTTTACAACTGTGGAAAATGGCATCTAGGCCCCACTGAGGTGGCCATCAGGCTTCTGTGAGTTTCTCCTTTTCTGGTTATAGATGTCATGTTTCTATGAAGTGACGTTGCCCACATGTGTGGTCTGTCTGACCCTCCTCCCCAAGCCCAGTTCCGCAGTCTAAGAGTCCCATCTCTGCCTGTCGAATCAGGATAATCAAAGCATTCACAACAGAGACCACTGAACCAGCACCTGTGGAATGTGCTCTGACCCTCCACTGGGTGGCCAAGAATCCATTCGCTGGACACCTGCCCTGCGTCATGAAGACAGGTGTTCCTAAGTGTCCTTTTGTGATGTGTGCATTTTCAGAAAAGTACCCTAAACATGTTCCAAAGCTTTTCCTCTGGGCTGTGCACTCGTTTGATTATTTAAAGGTTGGTGCTTTCTACCCAAACACCAGGTCAATCTCAGCAGCATCTGCCTCTTCACCACATCAATACACTTCCCCCAAAAGAATATAACCTACAGAAAGGCAGTAGAAATGGATGGTTATTCGACTCCAGGAGACCCAGGGAAAGCAAGTCACCTTTGCGAGGGTTAACTTTCTCAGAATCAGATATTGGTACAGGCTACAGCTACAGTTTCAGGTCCCCCTCAGGCCGCCAGCAGGGCAGTGTGAGAGGGAAGGACGATGCAGCGATAGCCTGTGCTTTCTCATGCAGTTCTGTTTACCTCCAGCGTGGCTCGGATTCGTGGGGTGGCTCATCTGTTTGTTTCCCAGGGGTGTCCTCTCCTCTTCAGGTACAAGCGACTTGTTGTTCCTCCAACCCGTCTGCCTCCTTGGTGACAGACAGATGAGAACTGTGCCCTGTGCTCTGGGACTCTAATGTGATCTGGGTTGAGCTGGGTGGTGGGAGGGGAGAAGGGGGGTATGAGTTGGGGGGACGAGGGGAGGCTAGAGCTAGGGAAACGAGTCTTTCTCAGGAAAGAAAGTGTGCTTGTGTTCTGGGGATCACGGCTTGCTCTCACAGCTGTTAGAATGTTGATCTAGTCACAATTCAGGAGATGTTAGCACCACTCTCCTCAGTAGGAAAGCGAGCCCAGGAAGTGGAAAACTCAGAATTTTTCTTCTGATGAAGCAACTTAGAAACTAAATAGTACCAAGAGGGTAGGGGAAGGCTCTGCTGTTCTATTTTTCTTGAAAGTGGGGGAGGTTCCAGACTGGGGACTTTTAGAGCTCACTCTAGCCACGGACTTAGAAGCTGGACTGTATACTTACTAAAATCTTTACCAAGAGAGGCGGTCTCCAGATACATAATTAAACAGGAGGAAATTGAGGTGAGGAGATCAACAGCTTGCCTAGATTCCCATGCTAATGTTGTGGTGGGGCCCGGGAACTCCTAGGACCTCTCCTGTCTCATGACCTGAAGCATGCATGGCCAGTCGTTTCACAGACACTCTGCTGACACTTTGAACTCGGCTCTCAGCCTCAGACATTGCTATTGCCCACGCTCGGCCACGCCTGGAGTGTTGCAAGAAGTCTCCGTATCTGACAAGCATGTCTTCTAGAGACGTGTATCTGCTATGTGTACTCTAAGCACAGTGTTTCTGATGCTTGCCTCGCCCTGCCCAGTAAGAGTTAGAAGCTGAATGTTGTAGAAGAAGCTAAGGACTACAGACTCATGGAGACTGCCCACAGAGGAGGGAGCTCACTAAGATCATGTGTACTGGAGCCCCCGACTGAGCTCTGTCAGGCTCCCAGAGCTGGATTCATTTTAAGTCAGGCTCCTTCCTTTAGCCCTTTCCCAGGGAGAACCAAATCCAGCCCATCTTGGCTTGGTAAGTTTATCAGAGACAAGCAGAAGCCAACTTGTCTTGCAAATTCATAGGGGAGAAATAAGACCAAGAAAGTGTCAGGCTGTGGGTTTTCCGAAGCTGGGGTAGAGGAGAAGAGGGGTACCCCCTTGGCCTCATTCACAATCTCACCAGGTCTATTTCTAAGTGAGTCTGCCATCACCTGCGACAGTATTCAGCTTTCCAGGCACCAGCCTGTTCAAGAGAGAAGGCCCGACTGTTCCATTCTCCGACGACAGCCTTTTCTGTGTAGACACCTTCATAGGCATTCAGTGGTGCTCCTTCAAGCCTCCCCATCATTCCACTGACATCTAGACTCTGTTCCGCTCTGAGGCGGGAGTGCAGGCTAGTCATGCCCATGCCACCCGAGCACTGTCCTGATGCACATGAGGAAAAGCATTCACTCCGTGTTTGTGTATTGTGTGGGAGGGCGATTGTCGCATCGCTGGTGATGGTTCCATTTCTTGCAGGTGTCTTCACCGCCGTGACCTGAAGGAGATGGAGAAATTGGTGTTGGAGAAAGCAGGGTAATGAGGCCTGGTCTTCGCACCTAACTGATGCAGGTAGCAAGTCTTTATCAAGGGCCTATGGTGGGTACCCTTGTGGGGACATGAAGATTTGGAAATTCTCATGGAGCTGACAATGTAGTTGAGATACAAAGATAGGGAACAACTAGTGATTGAAATCAAGGCACCTAAGCAAAGGACTGAGTTCAGAGATGATGTAGTAGGATGACTGGAAAGGCAATATGAGAAATGATGAGGAAGGAGCTACGTGTGGCCTTGGATTTGAAGGGTGAGTGAGCAGAAGGGTCACTGGGAGGGAACAATTTGGCAAGAAGGAACAGTATGAGTAAGGTTAACAAGAGGTAACTTTGTTTAGATAAATAACAAATGAAACAATGCCCAGGGTAGAGGGGTGGGGGTGGGGTGCAGCTCAGTGGGCAGAGCACTTGCCTGGCATGTGGGGAACCCTGGGTTTGACCCCTAGCACTGCGTTAATTGGGTGTGCTGGGATACACCTATAGCCTCAGCACTGGAGGCAGGAAAACCAGGAGTTCAAGGCCAGCCTCAGCTACAATATGGAGCTTGAAACCAGTTTGAGCTACATAAGATCCTGTCTTAAAAACAAATAAATGAAACAAAACAAATGCATGTGCAGACAGAGTGGAAGATAAGATAAAATAATTTATGGGGATGCTTAAGCTTTTGTAGAAAAGAGGAGGGCCTGTGGAGAGCTGTGAGAAGGAGAGCCCAGAGACCAGTCGTGTTTCATAATCACTGTGGATGCCCTGGAAAGCGAATTGTGCCGTGGAAGCAGGCGAGGTAAGTGATTTCATGACTATTTTCTTTGATCCCGGAGTAAGAGTCCTTCGAAGCCTTTACCTTGCAGAGGCCATAAAACCACATCCAGATGAATCCCGCACTGTCACCCTCTGAGCCTCCGGCCCCGGTGGGCCTGATGCGATGCTGAGGTTTACTGAAACTTCAGGTCATTGGCGCAGGAGAAAAATCATTTTAGCAAACACTAGCCATTTGCGTAGAACTCCAGATCGACCCACAATCATGTCTGTGTCGAGGAGAGGAGAGGAGAGGCTTGCAAGCAGCTGCACAGAGCCCTCCTGTACCCAGTAAGCTTCGCCAGGCTGTGTGGGGGTCCATTGTGTCTCACCCAGGACGGTCATGGCTTGAGACACCTTCTGCAGGGAGTCTGGAACCTTAGCCGTGTGCACCTCTCCTGGTTGAGGTAGTTTGTGTTTTTGTCCCCGGCATAATGCAGCCTGGCACTTAGAGGCACATTTTCAGCACAGTGTGTAGGGATTTAGCCACACACCTCCCATTCGAGTTAATGGAAATCCTGCCAGGAAATCTCCATGCTGGGCTACACTGCAAATTCACCCCTGATTGTTCTGTTTGATTTGTTTCACCTGTGTCTTCCTCTGTTCAGGGGCGCTGAGGATCTTTGTTGCCCTCCTTAGTGGCAGCCTGAGCTCAGGGCTGGGTCTTAACTCCATGCAGAGGTGAAGAGCCACAGCAGAGCCAATGGCTCAGGGACTGACTGGGAGGGCCTGTCCAGGGGCTGAAGGGTTATGTTTGAAGCTATATTGGTTCCCAGAAAGCCAATCATCTCCAGGATGTGGCTCTTTGGGCAGAAATGCTGGTATGCTCAGAGTTTAGTTTTCTTGTGTTCCTTTCAGAGTGTAAAGAAAGTAGCATCTCCTCTAACTTGGGAGACCCTGAGCCAACACCTGAACATCAGGACACAGAGGAGCCCAGTCCCGTCAAGTCCCCGTGACTGGGGAGGGCCCAAAGAGGGCCCAGAGTCTCTCCCGTTCCTGCATAGGCCTTGAGAACACGATTACTGTTCATATGATGTACACTGTAGGAAGGACAGAGATTGCCCCTAGAGGGCCTGCGTAGTGGTAGATTTTTCTCTAGGCTCCAATTTAACAGCCCCCTTCACATTGGCCTGATTTGTCTTGCCGGGCGCATCATGCCATGCTCATTACTGGATTTCTCCCTTTGTGAGACTGGAATGTGCTTGGCAGCAGTGACGCCAGGACTCAGCTGATAAGTTGCTTCTGTCACTGGCCACCATCACATCTCCGCTGTGGTATTCACGCTCATCAAGTGCCACTTGGCTATCCACCCTTTCACATGCTCCTGTGTGCTAATCAACAAATGAGACCAAAGTTGGGAACCCCAACTCTTCCCTTAGAACCCTCATGTTATCTACTTACCCAGAGCTTGGAAAGTTGATTTGGGATTCAGGTTAGAACTTGCTTTACGGCCTCCTCATAAACAGTGTGCTTTAGTGTCAGGTTGCCAGGGCCGGTAGCCACCACGAGCCCGGAGCAGATTAGTCAACCCCTTTGATTTCTAGGCCTTTGTTTACCACCTCTGCAGACGATTATAGTACTGAGAGACAGGCAATGGGGTAAAACTCAAGTGAAAGAATACATGCAAAAAAAATGCTTCTGTGTTTCCCTTGCAATATAGGCTCAAAACTGTCATTACTTGCAACTCCCCAAAGGGCACAGTGTTTGTATACAGAAGCAAAAACTGTGTAGAAGGAACTCTGTGCTATTTTCCATTCTGTGTGGTGTCTGACTCTTTATATTATACGGTCTTGGTTAACACAAAAATGAGCTTGTGTGTTAACTAAAAAATTAATTCTATTTTTTAAACTTAGTTTCACTAACGACAGTAACGAGTCATGATGTGTGCAGAGCATCCTAGATCTCACTTCTAGCAACCATGAGAGAGGCATCAGTAGTACACTGTCCTAAGATCACATGATTCCTAATGTCATATCCTAAAACTAAGTCTCAGGATGGTAAATGGCTTCCATGTCACATGACTAGTGTGTCTTGAGACTGTTGTTTTAATTGTTCTTTACTCAAATATAGTATCTTTTATACTTATAGGGGAAATTTATAGTGGAGAGAAAAAGTGATAGAATTTCTGAGAAAAAGAAATAGAAAAAATAATAATCTTGAAAGTCTGGTATAGTTCATTCACAGAAGAAGCCAAGCACTGTCCTTCTGATGCACCATTAAGCCAATGACTTGGGATTTGCTGACATTTAATTGGAAATGATTTGGACAAATATAGTTCTCACTCTTCAGTGCATTTATTCTCTTAGGAGAAACTGCATCTCAAAGTCTACCAAGAAGATAGAAACTCTAGAATCCTACCTTTGTCTTCCTGAGAAACGTTTGCTCATCATCATGAATTATTTACTTATTAAGAAACCAATTCTGTGTAGGGGTATGCTAAAAAGAAGGAGGAAGAGGAAAAAGAAAAAGAAGAAAAAGCCTGTCTAAACAGATCACTGACCTCCTAGAACTCAGCTTTGCCTCTGCAAGTTAAGGACTTAATGCAGCTCCACAATTGGAATACATACACAACCACAATAACGTGAAGCCAGGTGGTGTAATACCGAGGGAGTTATAGCTCCTAATTGAGTCTCTGTGATTCTGTGGGGGCCTTGATTGTTCAAGCTGCCAGGGTTGAACATGTGTGACCTCTGACTTAGGAAGAATGACATCTGTGAAGCAATGGGGAAGATCTGAAGACCAGTCCAGACTCCTTTCCTGCTCTGTTGCTCTGGCACCCATCACAGACCTGTCACATCGTCGTCACCTGGGACATGGCAGGTAGATGAAACAGGTCGAATCAGGTGAGATGAAATGACAGGTACACAGTCAGTTGGGGCCATAGTGGTGGCAGGACATTTTCTAAAATATCCTGAATGGCTCTATGGCAGAGGTAACTGTATTTAACAAAGGACCTTGACTATAATGTGACTTCAAGGAAGATCCCACCATCTAAATTAAGATGGAAAGGAGTGGCAGGTAAAGACCCTTGAAGAAAACTTACTCTCCTTTCCCCAGAGGCTGTCAGCTGTCCACAGCACCTCAATTAGGAGGGAGGGCTCATGAGCTCAATATATTTTTATTAAATTGAGTTTGGCCCTTGTTCTACTGTGTCCCAGCTATAAGAATACCAGAGCCAGACCTCTCATAACCATCCATTTCCTTCTTACAGCTCTGGAAGTTGAGAAGTCTAAGCCTACATTAAGACCCTAGCTTACAACTAGTCACTCTCACCAGAATCTACTTCCCTAAGCCACCACTTTCTGATTGTCACATAGAGATTCTGGGGGTCAAGAAGAAAGCAGTGATCTGACAGGACAGTCCCTAATGGTCCTCATGGTCTCAGCATCCACAAATTTGCTCTCAGATCTCCTTTGAGCTTTCAGCCAACTCCTTAACCTGCCTGATGCATTTCCAGCTTCAGACTTCCTGTAGCCGATGACTTGCTGCAACTGTCAGTAGTCAGGTGGACGTGACTTTATTCTGAGTTCTCTGTCCCTGCCTACAACCTTCCTATCACCTGTCACGGGACTGTTAAACACTTCAGAGTCATTTTGAGTATCTCCCTTTCCAACATTCTTTCCCCTCATCCTAGAAAAAAGCAAAGCTTTTGTAAACATACTATCACATGTCTCATATTTTAACATTCATCCCTCCCTTTAAGATACATGCATTGAGGACCTGCTCTATGTTAGGCATCATTCCAGGCACAGGAAGATGAACAAGGCCGTCCTGTGAGAAGATAAAGAGCATGAGGAGGGAAGAAGTCGGTGTAAAAAAAGAACTCTGGTTACGCTAGAGAGACGACGTCTTCACAAAGGAAAGGTGGAAACCAATATCCAGCTACCATCTAAGCACACATGAGGCAGAGGCAGGAAGATTGCCACAAGTCTGAGGCTAGTCTAGTCTACACAGTAATTTCCAGGTGAACCAGGTCTACATAGGGAGAGCCTGTCTCAAAACCCACAAACCTTCACCCACAGCCAATGTGGGCTATGCTCATTGGACTCAGTGGGATATTAAAAATAACAGAGCAGCCGGGCAGTGGTGGCACACATCTTTAATCCCAGCACTCTGGAAGCAGACGCAAGTGAATCTCCTGAATTTGAGCCAGCCTGGTCTACAAAGTGAGTTCCAGGACAGCCAGGCCTAAAAGGAGAAACCCTGTCTTGAAAAACTAAAAAATAAAATAAAATAATAAAATAATAGAAAAGCAGTAGAATGCTACACTCACTCCAGGAACGCACCCAATCTCTCTCCTTAGTCCCTGCCTCTCCCTCCTTTCCTGAGGTACCATAATGGTTAGGTTAGTTTTCACTATCAACTTAAAACGACCTGGAATCATCTGTGAAGAAAGTCTAAGATTGTCTAGATCAGGTGGACCTGTGGCCATGTCTGTGGAAGGTGGTTGCCATCACACTGGGAGTGGGAAGGTCCACCCTGGGTTTAGTTCTAGATTGTCTATGTGCGGAGAGGGAACTGAGCTCAAGTAAGTATGCACTGATTTATGCTCTCCCTCTGTTCTTGACTGTGGGTTCTAGATGCTTCAAGATCCTGCTATGGCTTTCCTGCAGTGATGGACTATAACCTGGAATTGTAACTAAAGTAAGCCCCTCTCGGCCTCCCTCCTCCCTTCCCACCTTTCTCTTTCTCTTTCTCACACACAAAACCCCACCCATACCATAAATCAAAGTAAATAAAGTAATATCCAATATAAAGGTGGGCATACAATAGGTAACATAAAGACCTCGCTGACAGTGAGTTGAGCTGCCATCTTTGGCACATCTTTGGTACCTTCCTTCCTACTTCCAAGAATGTTCTGCTGGTGTTCCCCACTGAATTTTTGTTGGCCTCTGGCTATTATTCTATGAAAAACTATTGCACACTGTCTCTGGTCTTACTGGTTCTCTGGGCAAGGAATTGATTCCATAGGCCTGTGCAGGTCAGTACGGTGCCTGAGGTCAGGAGACACTCTGGGTTTATTGTACTGAGAAGCATGTGGGCCCTACTAGTAGGAATTGTAAGAAGCATTTTGAACATTCTCGTTTCAACCCACCTACTGGATCGGTACCACCGGGTGGGGATTTGGGCTCTCCACCTGGATCTCTCCACGGAGGAGGAGATAAGCAACAGCCTGTTTAGAACAGCATCTCTGATGGAGCTGAGCAAAGTCGTGAGTTGATCTGGAGCCCCATTGGGTGGAGTCTTGGTGAGCTGCAGCTGCATGCAGGAGCACAGCACAGGAAAGAACCAAACCTGCCCAGCTGCTTGAAGCTAAGACTCTCAGCAGCAACTCCCTCAGGCTCAAAAACACGGAAGAAGAAACTAAGCAATGAATATATATATATATATATATATATATATATATATATATATAT
>CABHPP010119663.1:0-17758 GCA_902168425.1 Peromyscus attwateri
AATCTACCTTTGAAAAGCAACTACTAGTTGTAAATATTTTACATTAGATTGTAATTTTGTATATTGTATGTATATTGATACAAATTTGAGATTAATTTTCTTAGAACTTACTAAACATATGTACTTCTAATCTTTTTCAAGGTATTGTAACTATACAGTTCATTTAACAATGTGATGCAAATTGCTAATCCTTGAAAGTTATTATTCCTAACTATTTAGGATAATAAAGAAATGCAAGTTAGCAGTTAGTAACCCATTACAAAAAACAAATTGAGTAAAAGCATGATGCAAGCACAATTAAAGGATGGGAGGAAAGGGAGAATGTCATCAAGACAGAGAAGATAAAGCCAGGAGTGGAGGTAAGTGGGAGGGCATAAGGATATTGGCCAGAAGTTCCTGGAAAACATTGATGAAGAAGCTATGTTTCTCAAAGTCTTGTGCCAGAAAAATCTGAAATTATAAATATTGAAGAATTTTCCTTGGATGGAGGTCTTTGTGATTCTTTATGAGAGCCTAGAAAGGAGGGAGGCAAATTGAACTGTTGAGAACTGATTGGGAGATGAACCAACAGAGACAGTGAATTGCCATTGTTCTTCAGCATCTTGGCTGACATTGGAAGACAGAAAGCAAAATAATTAGGAGAGATGCTGGTGCTACAGTTAGATGATAACAAGGAGGGTATGCAGGGCGGTGTGGCTCAACATGATCCAGACTGAGCAGGCACTGTTTAGAGAGAACAACATCTATAATATACGAAATATTAGAAAGTCCATAACATCTTGTTTACCAACTAGAAAAATTCTAAGATATTATCAATCACAGGAAGGAAAATGGAAAACAAGAGAGAAAGAGAGAGAGAGAGAGAGAGAGAGAGAGAGAGAGAGAGAGAGAGAGAGATATTTTGTTTTGTTTTAATAAATACTAACAAAATGAATGTTACATACAGAAAAATTGTAATAGGTCTATTAGCTATCATCAACTGCCTGCATAGTTTCCATGGTGGAGGGGAATCAAAATACAAATGGAGAAAAGGGAGTATTTAAGTTTTAAAAGGGTAAGATTTTTTTTCATATTTATTTTCTTATTTCAAGTCAGGTTATAGAGGCAATAATTTTTTCATCCATGGACAAGCAATGGTAACCTTGTTTTGAGAAAAAATAAAAATTGAAGGCCCAACAAGTGATATATGGTCTGAGAGGAGTGAGAACCATGAGCCATAAGAGAGATAATTCTACCATCTAAATCTTCAAAATATATGCATCCACACAAGTGCCTCTACAATACAAAAGAAGAGGGTGCAAGGACAGGTTTAATATTAGTAACTTCTATCAAGTAATACACAAAATCCAGTATCTGGCCATTTTATTATTAAGATAACTCTTTAATATCTAACTTCTTTTCTCATGGATAATTTTGGTATCAAACAATAGGCAGTATTTGGCTTTGCTTTGTTGTAGACAGTTTTCCCATCCATTGACTTTTATTCAAATGAAGTAACTTCTTCACATATTGTGTTTGACATCATGTTGATGTTCACTTGAAAATAATTATTTTCTTAGAGTCTAATGATGTCTGTGCCATCAGCTGTGAGCACACTGAGATTACTGTGAATGAGTATGCAGAGTACAGAATTCTTCAGTTAGGACTGCCACCTCATTGTTAAGATTGCTATGAAGTAGCCTGACTACAGTATTGCATTCTAATCTGAATTCCTTGTAAAAGTAAGATATCTAGAAGTTTATTAGATAACCTTCATGACAGTTGAATGAGAAAGTGATTCATAAGTTTGAAGGAGACAAATCTAAAGTGCTTTCAAAACTATTGTTTTTGTAACGTATTTGAGGAGTATAGTAACCTTGTCAGTTGTGGAGTTAGACATGTATGGAAACTACAGACACATTTCATGGAAAGTTATGCAGTCTCAGATGGGGTTCTTAAGCCATTCAGGTCTAATTTCTGATCTATGTAAAATGGGAATATAGTGTCTACCTCAAAGGGTTGCTTAAAGCTTAAGTAAAAAATATATATGACAACATACTGATTGTCAGATACTTAAATTATCAATAAATTTGATCTATCTTAATGATCCAGACAAGGATATAATATGATAGAAGGAATTCCATATTTTCAAATTTAGTGCTGTCTGACCGTATGGCATGGTAACATGACATTGTAATTTACAGAGTTCACATTCAGGAATGGTACAGTTGAGTTATGGAAAAATTTGCAAAATAATCCCCTAAGTTTTAAGTTTATTATTTTATGATTGGTCTCATTTATAACAAGCTAAGACTACATGCTGCCCATGGATAATGGATTGAACATTCCTGTACATAGATTATAAACTCAATAATTAGTATTCATTTAAAAATTTTTCTCTGAGAAAATGTATTTCAAGAGATTTGTTTAAAATATATATATTATTGTCATGGTGGTGATTTTACTTCAATTTCTCAGTGATAACCTATGTTGTTCTCTTTCACAGTGTGTTGTGCGTTGGACATTGAGCTGACTTGCAAATTATTCAGTCTTTGTGACACTTAACAGGCATCCTTCTTCTCAAACAGCTGGTCAGAAGCCTTGAAATTTCCTCTCTTGAATTTCTTTCTTTCTTTCTTTTTTCTTTTTTGAGCCAGGGATTCTGGAATTTGCTCTGCAGACCAGGCTGGCCTTGAACTCATAGAGATCCTCCTGCTTCTGCTTCTCAAGTCCTGGGATCAAAGGCATGTGCCACCACCACCTGGCTACCCCTCTTGAATTTCTAACAGATGTTTTCCTAATGCTCACACCACTACTAGCCTCACTATGGCAAGGGAAGAAATGCAGAAGCTGAAACTGCCTAAAATGGAAATCCTCATTGGCTCATCCCTAAGTGAGTTAAAAGTCCATGTTGTTTTCTAATACAGATGCCAGTAAGCTGAGACATTAGGGCAAGGTCAAACCCAATAGAGAATGCAAAGGCAGAGAATGTCCCAGGAGTTCCTAAGGAGCTAAACACAAAATTGATGCTAACTTCTAAAGAGACTCAGAAATCTATATGTTATATATGTGAACCAAAAGAAAGGAGACCCCCTGTTGACTCATGAGAACAGGAGGAACAGATGTTAATCCATTCTGTTCTCTAACTAAAAGAAGTAATTTTTTTCATATTACTGGACCTACCACAAAGAAGTCTAGATAAGGTTTGGAAGACTGGGCTCACAAACATGCCTCTCAAACCAATGGGGAAGTCATAGATACAAGATAAAAGGAATGATGGTGACAGGCTGGGAAATGGAGAGAAAATTAAAGTCTTCTCTTGCAGTAGGTAGAGATTTCCTGGAAATTTGAACTTGGAAAATTCTTTTTAAGAATTCTTATTGGTGATTTCATGGCAATTGTACTGCGTGTGTGTGTGTGTGTGTGTGTGTGTGTGTGTGTGTGTGTGTGTGTGATGTTATCTAGCATGTAGCTGGGACTATGAAGAAGGTAGAGGATGTCTTATGGTTACTCTGGAATTTGTTTTACACACAATTGGTTTGGGAGAGCCCACTTAAAGAGGATTTCTTTTTTCTTTTTTTTCCTCAGCCTTTTGGTATCCTGTTGTCAAAGACAAACAAGTTTAGTGAGCTAGAAAATCAGATAAGGCATACAGGCAGCACACTGAGTCTGACCTTGTAACCTCAATGACTGGGATACTGTATCATCCACATATAGATTTCTATACTGACAATTTGTCATGCTCACACAACCGCAGTATCATCTAAAGGTGCATTTCAAAGAATCTGTCCCTAAATCCTGTAATTCTTGCTAAGTTCAAAATTGAACTGAAATGTATTGTGACCTTGTTTATTCTGGGAAGTGGGAGATGGGGACAGCTTGGTAATGTGAAGCTGATGTTGATATGCAGAGGGAAGCAACAAATGACTGATTATGCAAGTCTGCAAAAGCAAGTATTTTTAAAGCTATTTCTAGCTCAGTAAATCAAAATAGCTTGCCAGATGTGACATGTAGTTTTCTATAGAATTCATAATTTTCTTTATGCACTTAAATATCAGAGAAAAGAAGATTTATACAGAGAATCACTCAAAAAAATGGGTTGGACTTTTGGCCTTCCTCCCTTTCCTGCTATCCCTTTCTTCTATCTACTCCTCCCTCTCAGCCTCCTTCCCTTTTTTCCTCCCTCCTTTCCTTCTTCCCTTCCTTTCTTTCCTTCCATATTCCTTTCCTTCCTCTTTATATTTGCATAAAGCACACTTGAGTATGGAAATTGAACATAGCAGAATAAACTAATGTTCTCAAACATTCTTAAGTATTGCAATAAAAATCAAAGATTTTTAATGTTGATCTAATAAAATTGAGAAATTAAACTTCTTAAGTAGTGAGTTCTCACCCAATTCTATGAGTCTATAAATGTGTCTATAATTCATGTTTTTAAATGAAATATATATTAAGTACATAATGAAACTTAATAAAACCTTCCAAATTGAACTTGAGAGTCCTGTACACTAGTAAGCCCTACTAGTTTGCTTCTCATGGCTGTGTGAATCATGATTTAACATAGCTCATTTGCTTATATTCTAGTTTATTATCTTCTGTATTTTATCACAGAGCATTAAAAAATTTTGTGTTTATCAGATATATCAGGGATATTCATAAAAAGGCCAAATTGGGTTTTACCTTAAATATTATTTATTTACTGTTTGAATTAATTTTTTATTGGTTGAAAGATTCATACATGCATACAACTTGTTTTAATGTAGTCTCATTCCCTCTACTCTGGTTCCTCCCCAACTTATGCAACATTCCCTCCCAACTCCCTTTGTTCTTCCCTACCGATTCCACTTAGAATATGCATGTGTACAGTTCATTTTGATTGGTGTCCATACCTTCTCATCTCCTTGTTTCCCCTGTTGTCCATCCGCTTTTTCTACTGATCAACTTCCCCAGATTCATACCTTTTTGTTTTATTTGTATCCTTCTAGGGACTAGCACCATTAGAATGATCTTGAAATTAAAACTATCTACTAGAGTCTAGTGGTCACACAACTGAAGGCAGTGGCTCTCCCTCTTCCAGAGGTTATCAGTAGCTGATAATTAAGCAGTAAGGGACTGGGTCCCATGAGCCTCTTTCCCATCAATGAATGACTGTTGAGAAGGCCTGTCTGTGTGCAGGCCAAGGGCAAGTAATTGCAGCTTCTGTGAGTTCATGATTGCACTGTTTGTGTCCTGTCCAAAAGATGGAAATTTGCAGCCCTTATCCCCATTTACAGGTGCTTACGTTCTTTCTTTCCCCTCTTCTGCAATGTTCCTTAAACCTTGTAGGAGGTAATATAAACAATTTGTTTAGGGATGAACCTTTCTGTCATTCATCTCATATTCTCTGCATCTTGGGTGGTCATGAGTCTCTATACTCACCATTATTCACTGTAATAGAAACTTCTCTAATTAGGATTGAGATAGCCTAAATGACAAGTGTAAACACAAGTATTTAGCAAACAGTTTTGTATTATGTATTGAACTTTTACCATTAGTAATGATTTCCCTTCTATAGCCTATGGCCTCTCAAGGCACACACTTTACTTGCAAGGTATAACAAAATGAAACTGGAACTGAGGTGGACACTTCTTTGATGACTAGAGTGCTGGAAGTTGCTATGGAAGTTGCTGGGGGAGAAAAGCCATCATTCATCTTACCTATATGTGAATTGTATAAACTACATCACCAAACTTGCCAGGTAAAATGTAGCCAGATATGTAGTATTTGTGCAACTGTTATGGGGATGACCACCGTTCATATGTTTTAGTGCTGAAGACTTAATTTTACTCTGATATCCTGATAACAATAGAAATCATAGCCTCAGAATGCTTACCATCTTAGGAGATAAAGCTCTAAAAAATAGCTTTTGAAAATTTAGAATCTAATGTCATTCACATGATTCATGAACAAAAAACATCCAAGTCAAACTGTAGGATGAATCTTAAAAGGTCTTATTAATAGAAAAAAACCTAGGGCCAGATATTGGGATAAATTCTGAAAGATCAGAGAGACAGAACAAGCCACAGCCAACCTCACCTCACCAACTCCTCAGCTGATCCTGTTTCCACGAATTCTGACTGAAAGCCTCTGAGTCTTCACCCCTCACGGTCTTAGTTGAACTTCTGCTAAAAAGACTCTGGTTCTTGGTCCTCATGCCTTATATATCTTTCTGCTTCCTGCCATTATTTCCTGGATTAAAGGTGTGTGTCCTTCCCAAGCAAAGACATGAGATCTCAAGTTCTGGGATTAAAGGTGTGTGCCACCATGCCTGGCTCTGTCCCAGTGTGGCCTTGAACTCACAGAGATCCAAATGAATCTCTGCCTCTGGAGTGATAGGATTAAAGACATGTGTGCCACCACTGTCTGGCCTCTATGTCTAATCTAGTGGCTGTTCTGTTCTCTGATCCCCAGATAAGTTTTATTTATTAGAGCACAAATAAAATATTACCACACCAAACTCTGTCCTGTTGTAAGATATACTGAAGCTGGTTTACTTTAAGATTTCAATGTATTGCGTGTAGTTAAAACAGCTCAATTTATAAAAGCATCAACATTTAGAAATTTTAGGAAACTTGAGCACAAATAAATGATTAAAATATAAAATTGTAACTTTTATCAGGAAAGAGTAAATTAATATAATATTCAAATTATAAAGAGCCACTGTGGCTCTCCAGTATCATCTAACTTTTCAAAGTAAGTTTTCTTTCTGCTGTCATCCACAGGTAGGCAGGGATTGATTTGTTAAAGCAGCTTATTCTTCTAGTGGAATTTTTTAGAGGTGATTACACTGTGTTGGCTTTGCTACCATGACTATTAGTTTGCCAGTGAATTAAAAGATTAACTGGAGACGGTAGAGATATGGTTCATTGGGTAAAAATATTTCCTGAGCAAGCATGACTAAGCTAAATTTCCACTATTCACATAAAAAGCTTGGCATGAATGTACATGCTCTCTTAACCCTAGAACCATAGGTGGAAGAAATAGGATATTCAGTAGAGCTTGGTGGCTGGCATTCTAGTTTCGAGTTCAGTAAGAGATGATTCCTCAAGGGAATAAGGTAGAGAGAAGTAGAGGAAGGCACTAGGCATTGTACTCATTCATAAGTACACATAAACCACATAAAACAAATCTTTCTCTCTCTAATACACATACACACATACATACATACACACAGGTACACATAAAACACTCATATGTAATAAAAGTAAAACTCAGTGAGGCCATGTTCTGTGTATGTGTCCTTCTCATGTGATGTTCCTTTTCACCTTAAAAATCTGCAGAATCCCTATAAAGAAGGAACTAATCAGTTACAGGCTATCTATCTTGTACCTCTCAGCCTCTAACTGAATAAAATTTTATTCTTTATAAAAGTTCTAGTCTTCAACATTTTTGTAATACCATAAATCATACTAAAACAAAGACTAAAAAAAAAAAACAATGTTTAAGTGTCCAGAGAACAAGGAACATGTGGACCTAAAAATTTAGCTAGATTCCTAGTTTAAGGTAATCTCTCTAAAGGAGCTATTGGGAAGGCTCAGGCATCAAGAATGAAGGAGGTGCAGCATAATAAAAAATATAGAAGATGAGGCCTTTTGATGTGCGAAGAATGGAGAATGGGAAAGTGATGGAGACATTTGAAGAAATCAGCAGAGCCTGATATGGCTTGTAGAAGAGAGAGAGAAGACAGGTGAGGAGGGAAAATTCTTAAAGACTTTGAATAAGACTTATCTTTCCATTGCTAGAAACATACTCAATTTTCAGAGCTGTTGTAAAGGTAAATAATTCTAACACTGTAGATATATTGTTTTCTCTGAATCAGAACATAATGAACCCAATGGAAGAATCGGCCGCCTTTAGTTGTGCACAGTGAACAAAGATTAATAGCTCTGTCTCCCTTGGTGAACACTAGTGGTTTTATTTATTTGAAAAGGATGAGATGATTCTAGTGTACAGATTTTGCTATCTTGCTACGTAAATTCTCCCTGCTACATGGCTTCTCTGGCTGTGTGATGTTTACCTTAGTGAACTATTGTTCTTCCAACTGTTGCTCTGCTTTCTCAGTTATCACTTCACTTAAAAATTGGCTTTTTAAGTCCAATAGTTTTCATTTCTAACATGTGTCACATTCTCAGTGACTCATGCTTACACTGAGTCCTGCTAGAAGCACTGTTTCAGTCAACAGACCCATCAGTACATATGGTAGATGTTTGTTTGGCAACAGGGTCATGTTAATTGCCATGTGCTTATCCTACTTCCCTAATATTTTTCAGCTTTGTGATATGACTATAAGAATGTAAGCTTTATAAATTCCTTAAGATGTTATGAATCTTCAGAGAGGCGGCATCTTTCTCCAGCAGCAATTGGGAGCAGTTTTGGAGATCCACTGCCAGACATTATGTGGAGAAAGAGTCTAAACCAGAGGTCTCCATCTGGCCCTTCAGTTGGAGATTGGGGAGCCCCATGGAAGAAGGGGAGAGAACATGGCCCACCAAATCAACTAAACAGGGCTCACATGGGCTCACAGACACTGGAGTGGCAAGCACAGGGGCTTCATGGGTCTGCACCAGGTCCTCCTCTGTGTATGTGTTATTGTTGTTAGGTTGGTATTTTTGTGAGACTCATAACAATGGGAGCTCGTGTGTCTCTGACTCTTTTGCATACTTGAGGCCCTTTTCCTGCTGTTGAGTTGCTTTGTTCAGCCGCAATATGAGGACTTTTTTATGGTATCTGGTTTTGTCCTGTTTGACTGGCTGTCATCTCTTGGAAGCCTGCTCTTTTCTGAAGAGGAAAGAGGGGAAGTCGATCTTGGAGAGGTGGGAGGGAGTCAGGAGGAGTGGAGGAAGGGGAAACTGTGGTTGAGATGCATTGTATGAGAGTAAACTCTATTTTCAATAAAAAAGGAGAAAAATGTTTATTTATATCTTGTTGAGTTAAAATTTTTAAAAAAAGATATTATGAATCTAAGAATAAAGCCTCCACACCAAGGAACTGATTTTTTGACATGTGCATAGCCACATTAATGTGAACAGAACAAAGATTTTATTTGGAGATAGGAGTTTTGCCGATATACTTAGTTAAGTTAGCACTACAGTAGGGCGGGCTCCTGACAGTAGGACTGATGTCTTTATAGAAATGGAAGAGGGGTTCCTGGAATATTGATCAATCAATTTATGTCCATCTTTCTGATCAATACTAAGGGTTTGTTCACGGTCTTAACTTTTGAAGGTAAAAATTTGCAATTATAAAGTAATATTTTTGAATACATAATTGATTCTGTCATATTTATTTAAAACATGACCTATTGGCACAGACTGTGGAATAAATTGATTCCAACTTCACAAAAGTCCAATTTGTCATTAATTGAAAAAAACATTGACCAAAAGATAATACAACCTTATGCTATCCTAAAAACAGTGATATAACCTCAGCTATAATAACTAAACTACAGCACTAGTTCTAATAGCATTTTTGTATCTATGTATTATGGAAAACCATGAGAATAACAGAGCATTTTTATAAGCTGTGCTTAAGACTAGTAATTTTTGAAATTGTGAAGCACTAGTTGATAGTGATTACTGCCGTGGGAAAGAGTCAATATAAGCATTTCAGATCAATACCATGACACAGAACAAAGAAGACCCATTTATCAACTCCTGAGAAAAACACAGGTGCACCCCAGATTTCCACGGGAGTCTCCACACAGGTAGAGACTTTACACTGGCTCTGAGGACAATTCTTTCAGATTCAAACATCATAAATATTTTAGATATTAGATATGTACTTTAGATTTAGATATGTACTTTACTCCCCCTCCCTCAGAGAGGAAAAACTAATAAAATCAGTAATATAAAATAAATCTTGTCAGAAACATTAAAAAATCTATCTTTAATCTTCCATTTATAAGACAATATGGATTATTATATTTGATTTATTTATTTGGGACAAATATATTGAAGAACAAGAGCTGTCAGGAACTGATTTTAAACACCGAGCACAGCAGTGAAGAGGCAAATTCCTTCTTCCTCTACTAGTAGGAGATGTAGGTTAACCATCCCATACATTAAAACAGTCACCATTCTAAAACGTAAATTTCAATGTTTTGTTTATTTATGGAGTTGTCTATCATTATACAATTATAGAACATTTTTATCATATCTAAAAGAAAACCTCAATCATCCTCCCCAGCACCAGCTCTTCTTTTTCAGAAAATTGCTCATCCATGCTCTGTTTGCACACCTATGTCTGCTTTGAAGTTTTCATATACATATAACTGTAAAGTATATAACCTCTTACACTTGGTATAATTTCTGAATCACCATCAATGTTGTAGCACACACTAGTACTTTTTCCTTTCGGTGGCTGAATAATATCATATTGTCTACATCTTTGTCAGACATTAAACTTTTTTTTTTCAGTAGGTGATTAGATAAGAAACTGAATATTTATTCTTGTCCTGTGACAGTGGAATTCAAATGTAAGGTTATGTGAACATGTGGCAGGTATCTGTGGAATCCAGAAAAAGGCTTTGGATCCCCTGAAGCTGTCCTTCAGGCTGTTGTGAACCTTGTTATGTGGGTGGTAGGAAATGAACTCTACTCTTCTGAAGGAGCAAATACTCTTAATTATGGTGCCATCTATCCTGATCACAAATGTAAAGAAATGAAAATGAGCTGTTGTATGGGAACTTTTCACTGATGCTGCTTGTCAAAAGCTTCTTTGCGTGGCCAATGCTGACCTTTGTCAGAGCTTGTTGACTAAATCTGAAATATATACTAAGTTACTTTTTATAGTAGAGATTTTTATGTCTAGGATCCATCCCAGCAAAAAGAAAATTTATAGTTGACATCTACCACATATCCCAGTGTACTGATGGGGCATGATTACTTACTACAGAAAAAGTGAACAATGTAGATTTGGAGCCCAGTGCCAGATTCTTAGCATGGTCTAGTAAGTAGGAAAGACTAGGAAGGTAATGGACAAAAACTTCTGTGTCCCCTAAATATTCAAATACAATATTATATCTTAGATACATGATTGATACCAGGAGGCCAAAACATAGCAAAATCATATGGGAAAGAGAACCAACTAAAACCAAGGATTGTGATGGCTTAATGTTTCTATATTAAGACATGGAAACTTCATTATTTAAGAGCATCAGGAACTAAGAGGGACCTGAATTTCACTCTTCAGTGATGAGTTTGCTCCAAGCTGGAAAGATGTAGGTTAAAAATTCTGAAACCCATTGGTGAGTCTTTGGGCCTTGTGTCACTGATTGTCTTGTTATGAAATTCAGGAAAAACATTAATAATGTTAATATTGATTGTCAACTTGAAAGAATCTAGAACCATCCAGTAGACAAGCTTCCTGACATTTTTGTGGGGGATTATGGGACTATCCAGATTTGGTTAGCCCCTAAGCATGCCTGTGAGAGGTGAGAAATTGTCTTGGTTGGGTCATCCTTTGAAGGATTATCTAGATTAGATTCACTAAAGTGGTAAGACCCACTTTGCTGGCTCAGGCAACATCATTTCATGGACTGTAGTGCTGGACTGCAACAAAAAGAAATTGATCTGAGTACCAGCATCCATCCCTTCTTTCTGAAACTCAGAGCCCGTGTGATGAGGTGCCTCATGGTCTACTCCCACGAGCCTCCCAGCATGATAGACCCGATGCTGGAACTGTGGCCCAGAAAAAAACAAACGAACAAACAAACAAAAAACAAAAACAAAACAACAACAACAACAACAAAAAACAACAACAAAAACTGAAAACCAAACCAAACCAAAACAAAACAAAACTCCTTTGCTTAATTGATCTTGCTGTGGTATTTCATCAGGACAATGAGAGACTTGTTTCTTTTCTTTAGATCCTCTCTAGTGTCATGATTGCCAAAAGGCCCAAGCAGTATTACTGGTAGTCACAGGAAATCCTGGTAACCACGGTCAGTTTTCCTATATAGATGTTTGGATAACCTGTTCCTTTAAAACTGGTATAAAGGTTCTGGCAGCTAAGCTCCAAGGGAAAAAACAGCACCAAATATTCTATCCATCAACCAAGAGGAGGAAGGACTATGACGACCCTATGTTCCTGGAGAAAAAGTGACACCCATCTTAGGCTTTACCACCAGAAGCCTTTTCCTCTTCTTCCCCTACAAAGACTTCCTCTGAGTTTGTGATTCCCCTACATATCTATAAGGGCTCCAAAATGCTCTCTACCTGAGTATAGCAGATGTTTCAATTACCATCTCTGATTTCCTGAACTTCCCTGACTGGACCCAGACCCCTGCAGTTTCTGCTGTTCTTCACTCCCAACCCTTAGACTCACTCATTTTGAGTCAAAGGCTTCAAACAAGACTCCCCCACTCCTATTTATTGCATATGTTCGGTTCTCAATCAGTGACCTGTACAATCGTAAGTTTCAGGGCTCTCCTTTCTCTGAGAAACCACAGGCGTTCATCCTAGGATTCCCAAACCATACACTATCATGAGTCTTATTCCTCCAGAGAAATAGTGTACATTGTCTTGGACCTGAAAGATATAATCTTCAACTTCCTGTTGGCAGAGATAAGTCAACCCATCTTTGCTTTTTAATGGACAGACCCAGAGGGAGGTTATAGTGGGCAAATTAGCTGGACCAGGTTGCCTTAAGGATTTAAAAATTCTCCAACCCTGTTTGATGAAGCACTTAGTGCTGACCTCCTGCCTTTCTGTCAAGGTTCCCCAGGACCACACTCTTACAATATGTAGGTTACCTCCTCCTAGCCTCTGAAACTGAAATAGATTTTTAAAAAGCCACCGAGGAGGGACTGCTGCAACAGTTACAGATCTTGGGCTACAGAGTATCAGTTAGAAACCCCAACTTTGTACATCAGAGACTAGCATTTCAGCTACCAGCTAAGGGGAGGCAAAAGGAGCCTGTCTCAGAGTAGGCTTGCTGCCATCCTTCAGTTCCCACCTCCAAAGACTAAGGAGGTAGGTTTTAGAGTTCCTAGGTGTGATGGGATATTGATGCCTCTGGATCCCAGGGTTTCTGGAATTAAGATGGTCTTTCTATATAACAGCACAAAAGGGGTCACTGTGCCTTTAATCTGGTTGAGACTAAACAAAAGACATATGAGGCTTTAAAATTAACTTTAACTTCAGCTCCAGCCCTAATACACCCAGATGTCTCAAGACCTTTTCATCTGTTTGACTACAAAACAAAAGTCATTGCAAAAGAGGTTTTAACCCAAACTTCAGAGTCATGGAAACAAACTGTAGCTTACCTGTCCAAACAATTGAACCCTGTAGCCTCAGGATGGCCTACCTGTCTAAGAGCTGTGGAGGTTACCACTATTCAAGTGAAAGAAGAAGACAAGTTAACTCTGCAACAGGATCTTATACTGACAGCACCCCACGTGGTTGAAGCCTTCCTCCAAGGAACACCAGAACACCGGCTGTCTAATGTCTGTGTGACCTAGTACCAGACCCTACTCCTGGACTACGCTTGAGTCCAGTTTATGAAATCCACTGCCATCAATCCTGCTACCCTCTTGCCTGATGACAACCCACAGGTGTTCCTGTTCATTCATGACTGTCTTGAAGTGACCAGGGTGGTCCACGGGATCTGCCCAGACTTAATGCACATCCCCTGCAAGATCTCAATGCAGTGCTCTACAAAGATGAGAACAACTTCATTAAAGATGGAACCAAGTATGCAAGGGCTGCAGTAGTCACTTTAATTGAAATGATTTGCCAAAGCCTTAGGGCCAGGTAACTCAGCTCAGAAAATAAAACGGATGGCTCTGACTCAGACTCTCAGGTGAGGAAAAGGAAAGTCCATCAGCAGACAAACATACAGTCCTATGATTTTATTCCCTCACATGTTCAAGGGATGATGTATAAAGTAAGAGAGCTTCTCACCATTGGGGGAACAGATATTAAAACAGAAATCTTGGCCTTCCTAAAGGTATTTGGCTTCCCCTATGAGTTGCTATCCTCCACTTCTGAAGACATCAACAAGATAATGCCCCTGGGGTAAGAAGTAACTGGGACACTGACCTGGCAGCCTTAAGACCAGTGGGGACTATTGATATTCTGATGACATAACATGACCCAATGTTTCCTGAGACTCAATGGTAAATAGAGGAAATAGGAAATATAGGATGAAAAAAAGGGCAGCTCAAACCTGCAAGTTGTAGGAAGACACCAGAGGGAAAGATCATTCTCCCAGTGACCATCAGCAGGGCTCTGGTAACTAACCTTCACCAGGCTACTCATCTGGGTTCCACAAAATTTTCTACATTGATCATACCAAGGTATGTTATACCTAGAATGGATAGCCTGGTGTTGGTATTCTCAGCCAGATGCCAAGTTTGTACTCAGGTAAATCCAAAACAGAGAGCCCTTATGCAGGAAGGGGTCTGAAGGAAAGGCCAACCCCTTGGTGAACTTTGGGAAACTGGCTTCACTGAGATCTAATCTCCCAGTGGAGGATACAGTACTTGCTACTTTTTATAGATACCTTTTCTAGGTGGGTAACAGACTGAAACTGCTCATATAGTAGCTTAAGTTTCCCCAGGAACTGGTCCCTCCCCAGGAATTGGCTTTTTAGCAATGGGGTCAGGCAATAGTTTGACTTTCACAGCCAAACCTCTCAACTCATAACTAAAGCTTTAGATATAGATTAAATTTTTCATTTTGTGTATAGACCTCAGAATTCTGGGCAGGTATAAATAAAAAAACAGGATGTTAGAAAACAAACAAAAAACCTAACAAAACTCTCATAAGAGTCCAATGAAGGATAGATAAACCTTCATTTGCTTTGCTTTGAGTCTACTGCACCCTATAAAGCGAGATGATTCACTCCCTAGAGAATATATTTGGAAGAACTCCCTAACTGCTTTCATGGCTCAGAGACTAGCAGTCAGCCTAACCCTCTTAACTATTACTTTCTCATGTGACTGCAGGCCCTCCAGTTCTCCACAAAGGCTATGCATCAGACTGTTCAAGAGTCCCAGCCAACCTCTGAAGCCATTAGCAGTTTCCCTTTGTTCAAGCCTGATGATACTGGCTGGGTTAAGTAGGTAACCAAAGCAACACTGGAACCAACTTGGAAAGTACCCTACATGGTTATTCTCTCCATTCCTATGGGTGTGAAGGTAGCTCCTAATACACCATGAATCTACCACACTCACATCAAGAAAGTGGAAATCACAGTTGTTGCTGCCAAATGGACTGTTTCTCAGACTATAGACCCATTAAAATTAAGGTTTTATTGGGCTCCAGGCCCTTCCATTTCCTGAGTCTTGTGTTTTGCCCTTTTGGTATAAGTACAGGGCATGGTTCAACTCCTATCACCCTCAGTCTGGACCTGAGAACTAGGGAAGGCAGATACAGAGAAGGTGCTAGCTAGCATAAAAACAGATCAGCACCTTATATGCAATACTGACATTTGCTAACTGATGACAATTTGTAGACAAATTTCTAAACAGTCTTATTAAATAAGAAACACAGCAGGGATGAAAGTCATAGAGATCAGAGAAATAGTGAATAGCCATGACTAGCCTTAGCTTACCACCACGCTATAGCTTCCCCAGCTTCTTCCTGTCTAACCTGTTTTTTTTTTTTTTTTTTTTTTTTGGCTTTCCTGTTCTGCCTTCTCATTGACTCTAAGCCCAGCCACATCACGTCCTCATCACTGCCTCTCTATACAGATCTCCAGGTCTCTATGGTTGGTACTGGGATTAAGGCATGTGTCACCACACTTGGCTGTGTCCTTGAACGCACAGAGACTCTGCCTGCCATGTGATTGGATTAAGGGCATGTGCTATCACCACCTGACTTCTGTTTTATGGCTCACTATGACTTCTGATCTCCAGGCAAACTTTATTTATTAACATACAAATAAAATATCACATTTCAGCACAAAGCACAAATAAAATATCACCACACCAACTTATGCGTCTGGTTTTATTGGAAAAGAAAAGATGTTGAAGTTTATCTTTTGAGATAGGAATACAGAATTTTCCTTTTTTTTTTAAATTTTGAGACAGGGATTTCTCTGTGTAGTTTTGGTGCCTGTCCTGGATCTCGCTCTGTAGACACGGCTGGCCTGAATCACACAGAGATCCACCTGGCTCTGCCTCCTGAGTGCTGGGATTAAAGGTGTGCACCACTGCCACCTGGCGGAATACAGAACTTTCAATTTTATACATGCCCTGTGGCTGGACCCCCCAGTTGCCAAAAACAGGGGAGTACCCATTGTAAAAAGTAGGATTGTGAAACAGAGGCTTCCTGGAAACCCATATAAGAATACACACATGCGCACACACACACACAGCACACACCACACATACACATACTTAACACACATACCTACACCATTCACACACACCACACATACACCATATACACATACACCACACATACATACACACACCACACACCACACCACACACACACACACACACACACACACACACACACACACACATACATATACACACACACACAATTATGTATGGCCCCTCCTAAGGAAAAGAAAATGTAATCCAAGGACAATAAAATTAAAGATCTTGAAATTCCTTAAGAATGATTATGGCCTATGGGAAACAGAACCTGGGGAATCACTTTTTATGCCACAAGAAGGGACCCTGAGGATAGATTATTACCCCCCAAAACCTGCTACCTTCCTCAGAACCCAAGACTTTGGATCCTAACAAAGATCTCCTACCCATGTCAAAGCCCTGACTAACTCTTTTCTCCAAAAAAACAACCTTTCTTAACACACTGGGGCCCAGAGTTATACCCCAGGCTGTCCAAAAAGGTGAGGGGTCCTCTTTACTATTTTCTACTCTTGACAAGGTCCACAGCTTAATCATTTCCAACCAAAAATTAGCTGGGACTGCTAGTCATGCTTAGACTGCTCAGTCTCCCTATTACATAAAGGATAGGAACTAAGTAGACTGTCAGCCCAATGACTGATAAAAGTCATTGTGCTCCAGGCAGCCCAAATTAACATTAAAGGAATTACAAGGGACTGAAACTTATTTAATATCCAAAATCCTCAATCTGGGCACACCACCTTATTCTGATAGATCTAGAAATTAGCAATATAACAGAACTTGTGAGACTACTTGGTGAGTATAGACTAATGGTTTGTCTAAATGTGCCTCTTCTGATGTTTTCTGGACTGAGAATCCCCTGTTATATGTCTTAGTACATATTCCACCCAGGTATGCCTAATGGGAAAGAAGGGAGAATGCATTTTAATATGGATCCTGGACCACAAACACAAAAGAGTTGTGCCTGTCCTCATCCCACTTCTGGTTGAAGCCCACATAGCTGGTTTAACAGTCATAGGCTTATCAGCCTTTGTCATGAGAGATAAGAAGTTTAAGACACTAAGCAGACAGGTTGATAAAACAGGTTTAATACCTAGATGTATTAAAAATTTCTATTTCTGAATTAAAACAATGGATAGATTCACTTGCAGAAATGGTCCTACAAAATTGGAGAGATTTAGACTTTCTTCTCATGAACCATGGAGGAGTATGTATGGCTTTGGGAGGAACATGTTATTTCTATGCTAATTGATCAGAAGTAACTAGAGAAAATCTTGTCATGTTTAGGTAAAACCTAAGGAAGAGAGAGACAGAGAGAGAAAGACACACACACACACACACACACACACACACACACACACACACACACAGAGAGAGAGAGAGAGAGAGAGAGAGAGAGAGAGAGAGAGAGAGAGA
>CABHPP010119663.1:17768-46497 GCA_902168425.1 Peromyscus attwateri
AGAGAGAGAGAGAGAGAGAGAGAGAGAGAGAGAGAGAGAGAGAGAGATTGAATTAGATAATTGGTACCAGTTGCTACTAACTGGGTCTTTAATTCTTATTCTGACTGGACAAACAGCAGGGCTCTGCATCTTAAATTGTATGGCAAATTATATAAAAAGAAGGGTTAGTTCAGTCAAATCAGTGGTCCTTAGAGCCAACTACATCTCTTTAGAGCAGGGTGAATACACGATTTGACTCATTCATTAAGACCTGTGGAGAATGTGACAGAGCAAATGTTCCTCCATCTTGTCTCAGCTGGGGCCATCTTTGGTTTAACCTGAAACTGAGCCTCCTATTTTGAATCCCCACTGTGAAAAGTCCTGTGGGAAAGTATTTAATTCTGTTCTAAAACCTCAGGGTTGAAATGCCCTAGCTAAATGCATGCTTTTGGCTTCTGTTGGCTCACTTGTTTTACTTCCTTCTGCAACTGCCAACAAGGATGGAGTGTTTTTCTATTCTTTGCCTTTAAAAGCTCTCTGTAAAATGCATCTGAGGCTGCTCTGTGAGAAGTGTTTCTCTCCAGGCTGTCTCAACCCAGCTTAATACAGACTCTCAATTCAGACTTTGGTCATGCTGAGTGGTGTTTGGGTCTCTACCTTACAACAGTTTTTATTAGTATCTTAAACTGTTTCTCAAACTCCAATGTTTTATTTTTAATTACCTTTTGTGTGTATATGTGTGCGGGGTTGGGGTGGGGAGGAGAGGCATGTGACACACATACGGAGGCAAGCAAATTGCAGGAGTTCCTTCTTTCCTTCTAACATGAGTCCTGGGGATTGGAACTCATCAGGCTTGGAAGCAAACCTCTCTATCCACTGAGTCATCTTACAGGCCCAATATTATCTTTTATTATTTCCATTTCATTATGTTTTTAGTTCTTTTAAATTTCCAAAGGCCCCTCATTCTTATTTCTAATACACCCCCTTTTTAAAATCTTCCCACTATTCTCTATCATCATTTTTTCCCAACATCTCTGGAAATACCTATAGAACCACAAACAGAACACATTATTCCCCTGATAGAATCTTACAGAAATTCTACATGACTTTTGGGATCATGTCCAAAACCCATGAACTTGTCTATGTTTGATTTCTAATCATGCTTTAGCTTCATCTCATATTTGGGCTCGTTGTTCATCACTGCATGTCCTTGTTTCTCCAGACTGGTTTAAAGATGCCCCAAATAAGAAATTTCCCTTTCTGGGATCTAGGTGTTTGCATTTGTTTCTTAGACTTGGCTCTCGACATTTTAACACTATTGCCTTCTCTAGGTTTCCCACACTCATACAGAACATGTCACAGTATAGCACATTTTCCTTATCTTACTAGTTCAACTACTGTCACCTCAAGGAGGTGAGGTTCGTGGGAGAATGGATTGTGTCTTATATTCATAGTTATTTGATTATATATGTGCCAAATAGTGAATTTTCAGTAAGTCTTAAAGGAAAGCACATGCAACAAATAAGATACAGAACTATTTTTAGCTATAAGTCACTCAGAATCAATACTCTGTAACCATATACCATCATTTACTAGTTGGATAGTAGAGGTGTAGCAAGTTAATGGATTTTCTATTTTTTGTTACCTCACCTGTAAAACTGGACTAGTAAATATTGTTACAGCATGGGATCCATTTAAGATATAATTAAATGAGTTATATGCAAAAAATGAGAAAAATCTTGTATACAATGAACATGAAACAATTGTTTCTCATGGTGGCATGATGGTGATAATGATGAACATGTTGATGTCTGATTTGAAATTGATACCTCTTTGGAAATTATGACGGGTGTATAGGACTAATGTTCCAAAATGTCACTTGCTCAATGCACACAACTCATTTTTTTCTTTTTTTTTATTAAGAAATTTTCTACTCACTCCACATACTATCCACAGAGCCCCCCTCCTCCCTCTTCCCATCCCCCCAGCCCTCTTTCCCAAGCCACCCCACATTCCCACATCCCCCAAATCGAGGTCTCCCACGGAGAGTCAGCAGAGCCCAGCACACTGAGCCTAGGCAGGTCGAAGCCCCTTCCCACTGCACCAAGGTTGTGCAAGGTGTCACACCACAGGCACCGTGTTCCAGAAGCCTGCTCATAGACCAGGGACAGATCCCGATCCCCCTGCCTGGGTGCCCCCCAAACAGTTCGATCCACACAGCAATCTTCTGTATCCAGAGGGCTTAGTCCAGTTCCATGGGGGCTCCACAGCCACCAGTCCACAGTTCATGGGCTTCCACTAGTGTGGCCGGTCATCTCTGCACGTCCTCCCATCATAATCTCGACGTCCCTCGCTTGCAGTATCTCTCCTCTCTCTCACCAATTAGATTCCCAGAGCTCAGCCTGGTGCCTGGCCATGGATCTCTGTATCTGCCTCCATCAGTCACTGGACAAAGGCTCTATGATGATAGCTAGGTTATTTGCTAGGCTGGTCACTAGAGTAGACCAGTCCAGGCACCCTCTGGACCACTGCCAGCAGACCAAGGTGCGGTCAACCTTGTGATTGGTTCCTGAGAGCCTCCCCAGCACCCTGACTCTTCCTGTTCCCATGATGTCCTCATCTATCATGGTATCTTCCTCCCTGCCCTCCCACTCTGTCCCTGTTCCAGCTTGACCCTCCTATTTCCCTATGTTCTCATCCTCCACTCCTCGCCCTCTGCCACCCCCCACACCCAGTCCACTCATGTAGATCTCATCCACTTCTCCTTCACAGGGTCATCCATGTGTCCCTCCTAGGGTCTTTCCCTGTTAGCTAGCCTCTCTGGAGTTGTGGGTTGCAGTCTGGTCATCACTTCCCTCACATTTAGTATCCACTTATGAGTGAGTACATACTATGTTTGTCCTTCTGAGTCTGGGTTACCTCACTCAAGATGATATTTTTCTAGTTCCATCCATTTGCCTGCAAATTTCATGATATCATTGTTTTTTACTGCTGTGTAGTACTCCATTGTGTATATGTGCCATATTTTCTTTATCCATTCTTCAGTTGAGGGGCATCTAGGTTGTTTCCAGTTTCTTGCTATTACTAATAATGCTGATATGAACATAGTTGAGCATGTGTCCTTGTGGTAAGATTGAGCATTCCTTGGGTATATGCCCAAGAGTGGTATAACTGGGTCTTGAGGAAGACTTATTCCCAATTTTCTGAGAAACCACCTTACTAATTTCCAGAGTGGCTATACAAGTTTGCATTCCCACCAACAGTGGAGTAGTGTTCCCCTTGCTCCACATCCTCTCCAACATAAGCTGTCTTCAGTGTTTTTGATCCTAGCCATTCTGACAGGTGTAAGATGGAATCTCAGAGTTATTTTGATTTGCATTTCCCCAATGACTAAAGATGTTGAGCAATTCCTTAAATGTCTTTCAGACATTTGAGATTGTTCTGTTGAGAATTCTCTGTTAAGCTCTATAGCCCATTTTTTAATTGGAATGTTCAGTATTTTGAAGTCTAGCTTTTTCAGTTCTTTATATATTTGAATATCAGCCCTCTGTCAGATGTGGGGTTGGTGAAGATCTTTTCCCATTCTGTAGGCTGTTGTTTGGTCTTATTGACCGTGTCCTTTGCTCTACAAAAGCTTCTCAGTTTCAAGAGGTCCCATTTATTAATTGTAGCTCTCAGTGTCTGTGCTACTGGTGTTATGTTTGGGAAGTGATCTCCTGTGCCAATTTGTTCCAAGCTACTTCCTACTTTCTCTTCTATCAAGTTCATTGTAACTGGATTTATGTTGAAGTGTTAGATCCACTTGGACTTGAGTTTTGTGCATGGTGACAGATATGGATCTATTTGCAATCTTCTGAATGTTGACATCCAGTTATGCCAGCACCATTTGTTGAAGATGGTACAGTTTTGGTTTCTTTGTCAAAAATCGTATGTTCATAGGTGTGTGGATTAATGCCAGGGTCTTCAATTCGATCCCATTGTTCCACATGTCAGTTTTTATGCTAGTACCAAGCTGTTTTTATTGCTATGGCTCTATAGTAGCCATGTCTTTAGCAAAATAAACCAAAATAAATTTTTTCTTCAGTTGCCTTTTGTGAGGAATTTGGTCTGGGCAGTGAGAAAATTAACTAACAAAGTGTCTTGTTGTGATTTCTCTAATATTGGACATATTTTCTCATGCTTTATTTGAATTTTATCTTTTTAATATTTCATTTATTAATTAATTGTATGCAAGAGAGACACAGAAAATGAAAGCGAGAAATGAGTGTGTGTGTGTGTGTGTGTGTGTGTGTGTGTGTGTGTGAGAGAGAGAGAGAGAGAGAGAGAGAGAGAGAGAGAGAGAGAGAGAAAGATGCTATGGCATACTTGTACAAGTCAGAAGACAATTTGTGAGAGTCAGTTCTTTTTTGGTACTGTGTGAGTTACAGGGACTGAACTCACCTCATCAGGCTTGGTGCAGAGCCATCTCACTGATACTTTTTTGAAGTACCTTTTCAGGACTTTGTTCTTGGTTTATATGTATATTTTTCCTCAATGATTCATAGTAGCTCTTTGTCTTTTTGGATACTGAGAGTCTATTAGATGTTTAGGTAGACAGGGCCAGCATATCAAGAAGCACTCATACCCCAGAATATGAAGAGAAACACTAACTAGAGAAATTACATTTTAGGTGACAATTGTGAGAATGAAGAGCTTTGTATAGTCAGTGATAAAACCCTAGCACAGAGGTCAGGAAAGCTATCACTGTAGAAATCTGGGAATATCAATGACTTGAATGTTAAATGACCCCTTACGGGACACTAAATTTTCTCTCTACAGGGAAAAAAATCTTTCAAGATAGGAATGGACAATACATCTCTTGACCTATTGACTTTGTGGATAGCAGATACAGTGATTGTGGTTAGTGAATTTTTTAAAAGAAAATCTTAGTTGATGATTTAAATTTTATTATAAAACAAAATCTTAATAATTACTAGAATTGTACCATTTCTTGGCTTTTCCACTCATATTTCAAAAAATGTATTGAAATTTTGGGAAATGTTTAAATCAAATACTGGGTTTGGAATGCTTTAAGGTCCTATAGAGAATAATGTTCTGTATGAAGAAGTTAACTGGCAGTGTCTGTAACAACAGTTTGTGAGCATACACTATTGTTTCCATGAAAGGATGAACAGGGTTTCTGAAGAGAAGCCAAATATTTCATATGTACCAATCAATAAGTGCTGTATGTGTGTTAGACAAATTGTAGGAAGAGGAAAATGGGACTTGGGCTGGTCCTTTTTTAAACAGCGTCCGAGGATGATGAGCCCTAATACAACAATCATGATGTGACATTGAATTTAGACTAAGCGACAAATAAAAAAAGAGTGAAAACAAAAGTAATTTACTATGTGGCTAAGTCTTTCCCATATAACCAGTGACATTTAAATTCTTTTTGATTGAATAGTTTTACATTTATATAAGACCAATGCTAGATTAAAATGCATGCCGTGTTCTATGACTAACCTTAGCTGACACTCGGATCTTTTTTATTTCCTACTGAGTTGTAATGTTCTCCAGCTCTCACAGTGATTAATGAATGAAAGAGTTACAAATGGAAAAAGAGCATTTAATTACTAATGTTCTAAGTTGGAATTCATATTTAAATTGTGATACTATTTTTACAAGGATGGAATACAAAACCTGCATTTTTCCCATTCTATAAACCTTACAGAGATGCCACATTACATTTAATGTAATTTTCTGAAAAGAATTTTAAATCAAGAATTATTGAACCAAATTCAGAGAAGTAGAAACAGTCCTATAGAGAAGCTTGTTTGTATATTCCATGATTTTCAAATAGGATCATCTTTCAATTGCTTCAGAAAGGTAACTTGTGAAGTTGACATATTAAAACTTTTCAATATGAAGTTTTTGGCATGGTATTTGACAGCCAGTTATACATAATTGTAAATGTTATTTGCTTTTCCCACCTTTTTTAAAGTGGCATGTGGTAGTTCGAATAAGAAATGTCTTATACAGTCTTGGGCATTTGAATTCTTGGTCCCCAGGTGTCAGCAGGGAGACTTAGGAGGTTCCTTTATGCTGCAGGATATTTGTCATCTTAGATAAGCTTTGAGATTAAAAGCCTTGTAGTGCTTCTAGTTTATTCTCTCTGCTTGATACTTGTGCTTGAGATGGGAACTCTCAGCTTCCTGTTCCTACCTCTTGTGGACACACCTCTGCTCTGCCATCGTGGACTCTTGTCCATTTGGAACCATATGTCAACATAACTTTTCTCTTCCTGAACTTGCCTTTGGTCATGATGGTCTATCACCGCAACAGAAAAGTAATTAACTTGCTCAGGTACCCTTTATTCTGAAACACTGAACACTTTCTTGGAAATCTAAAAGTGCATATTAGCAGCACTATAGGAGCATAGGTTAAGCATCCTTGCACCCACAAGCAGTTACATCACACTTCAAAGATGGCATATTGAAGAAATAATACAATACAGACAGAGTTAAAAATCTCCTTTTAAATTTTCTGCTGTCTCCCTCCAATTTGGTTGTCACTAGTCTGAAATGGGTATTGTGGCCAATTATACTTTCCCAAACTGGTCCTGAAACTATCAGAGACTATGCTGCATTCTGCAAGTGCTTCTCATCTAGGGCTTCTAAAGCCTATAGACTTTGGTGTTTCTGTTTCTCCTGAAATCAGGGTAACTCAACAACTGTATTGATGAATGTCAGACAAGATACTGTGTCCCTACTCGACAAAACTATTTTTGACTTCTGAGTCAGCCATCTGGTACAAAGGATAACAACACAGAGATTGCTATGTTTGGAAAGCCACAGCAACATGTGATGTCCCTGAAACATGGCCCACATTGTGACGAAAGAATGTGGAGAACTACCTAACCCGTAGAGAACAGACACCAATAACAAAGTGCTATTTCAAGCTACTAATTTAGGAGAATTGGATGCATCACAGTTTGAAAACTAAGAGAGGTCTACAAGATCTCTTATTTTTGCCAAAGTTTCTGCATATTTATAGAAATAAAAAATACAGTAGGTTTTAAAAGGAGGTTAAATATGATTAAAACACCTTGTATGAAATTCTCAAAGAACTAACCAAAATGAGAAAAATGTTAACAAGTCATATAGAAATACAAAACTTAGAGATTTTTGATTTGACACAAATGAGTTCATAATCTGTTCTTTGAAAATTGAAACTATGAATTTAAATAATATATTTATACTTCTAATTTTTGGTTATAAAATGTTTTGCCTATTAATGGCATATACATTGCAAATACATGAATAAATGAAAGAAAACTTCAACTCTACATTTTTACTGCAAAATTTATTTTTTACTGCAAAATTTCCTGGTAAATGGATGAGTTCTTTAATTGGATTACACAGGAACTTTGACAAAAGTTAAGTGGTTGTGCAAATGCCCATCTGTTTCTGGGTTCTATTAATCCTAATTGTATAACTGTTGTTCTAATATGATGACTTCCTACTGCTTTGTAGAAAGTCCTAAGTTTTCTTCTTTCTCAATATGATCTGATTTACCCAAATCTTTTGGAGTCTACCTAAATGTTTTCTTTCTATTTCATTACAAAATGGAAATATAAACTCATTGTGTTCCTCCTTCTGTGTTCTTCTTTTCAGAAGTTGGCTATCATCCTAACTTTTTTCTCTAAAACTGATACATTTTGTTTAGTCAGTTTTAAGCTCTCTGTGTTGTTTTTGGCCTTCATAAATTATGCTATAATAGACCTATATGAGTACATTTTTGGTGCTGTTGCTTTGAGACAGGATTTCATGTGACAAAGCTGTGTAGCTTGAACTTCTAATTTGCTTCTTTTTTCCAGAGTCGGGATGCAGATGTCTGTTACCATACCTGTTTTTTTTTTTTTTTAAGTTTTCAAACATTGTGTTCAAAAGTCTTCATTAATTCACAGCTTCTTGTATTCTTTGGCTTAATTCATCATTTTTGGAAAATTTTAAGTTATTATATCTTAAAATATTACTTTCATTTTATTTTTGTTCCTTTTTGTGTGGCACAGTATTCAGGTTTACACTTCTACTTTGCTCTCATTTATGATTTCAAGATGACTTTGATTTACTTCCTTATATGCTTTGTTGTGTGAGAGAAATCTGGATTTCTTTCTTCTAGCTCTCAAGTGTTTCTTTAAATCTAGATAATTATTAACATAAAATTTCTTATATTGGTAGGCTCCTTCCTAACAGCATATTATCTCCCATGTACATGGCTCATGTGACTCAATGTTCTAGTTTTTCATAGAAGATTGATTTTTCAAGACAAGAATTCCATGAAAAGGCAGATTTTCTTAACTCTCTTGGCTCCTTTATGGATGCAGAATCTTTGAGTCTCCAACTTAATCCAGGTTTTGTACATTCAAGCCTTCATTTGATCAAAACCATAATCACATACACTTTCCTCGAATGATCTCGTAAGAAGCAGCAGCTATGGCTGATCCCACCTTGACATCAATCCCATTTCCATGGATAAAGCCTTTACCTTGGCTTTATTCTGTTCATTGGGATTGATATTAAGTTTTTATCAGTAAGACTTGTACTTTTAATTTTTAAATGTATATTTTCCCCTGTATTTTAAGATGTTATGGTTAGAATAGAATTCTGTAATAGCTTCCCCAGTTGTGTTGGTGGAATACAAAATACTGATATCATGATCATGGTGAAACTGTGATGGGCTATTCACAATGTAAAGAAACTATGTTTCTTCTCATAGCTGAAGAGTTACATAGGCAACCCATTCTCTATAAGACCTTTCAGCTCCTTATGGTTTTCTTCAAGATCAATTAAACATTTGGTACCATATAAACCCTAGGATGAATTTCAGCTTTGCTGAATATTACCAGCTCATAATCTTATGGATAAACATTTTGATTCATGATTTCTTATAATACTAAATGAATATAAAATGTAGTATAAAATGCTATATACAGACAAGAAAACTACAGACATATGAACATGTAGGATATATATCTATATGTAAAAATACATATTATGAATACAGAAATGTAGAAATAAATATTAGCAATTACAATTTATACCACATACTCATGGCTATACATAAACAAAATGCATTATTAATTTAATATAATAAAAATCTATACAGTTAAAATAATTGTGTGAGCATTGTTCCTAGATAATTTATTGCTGTTTAGTGGGAAAGCTGTAAGAGCATAGAGGACATAGGTCAGGAAGATTTGCTAAGAACTTTAAGGCATTCTCTTATTGTTTTGAGTATTACATATAAATTTTATTTATCCTGTTGTCTCTATAGTTCATCATCATTTACTTAGAAAAGGAATAGTATCTATTTTTTATGAACCAGGACATAGCACAAACCAAATGTTCAGTAGGTAAAACTTGTTTATCTAGAGGTCAGATTCCCACAATAAGTTACTCTGTTGAATGGAAATATTCAAAGTGTGTGTGTGTGTGTGTGTGTGTGTGTGTGTGTGTGTGTGTGTATGCACATTTGTATGTGGGGAGAAGCTGGCACTCATAGCAGTGACCAAATGCTTATGGCATATTTACATTTCAGTTTATATCATAAAAACATAAGATACAAGACTCAAATGGCTTGTGCTACATAAGAAGAGATATTAAATATTTTCCTAGCATATTAAAGTCTGCATTTTTCATATTGGAAAGAAAAGGGAACTATCATTGATATTGTTTTTGTAGTTCTTAGAAGGAATTCTGGAAAATAATAGAAATGAAAATATGAAAAGCATTTCATGAGATATAAAGTTACTAATTTTAAACATAAACTGGATTGTATTATTGATGGGAATGTTGTTCTGTATGCTTTGAATGTGTGTTTCTCTGATTTGATTGATAAATAAAATGCTGATTGGCCAGTAGCCAGGCAGGAAGTATACTATAGGCAGGATAAGCAGAGAGGAGAATTCTGGGAACAGGAAGGCTGAGTCAGGAGTCATGAGCCAGACACAGAGGAAGCAAGATGTGAAGGCAGAACTGAGAAAAGGTACCAAACCACGTGGCTAAACATAAATAAGAATTATGAGTTAAATTAAGTGTAAGAGCTAGTCAATATTTAGCCTGAACTAATGGATGAGCAGTTTTAATTAATATGAAGTATAGGCAGGTTAAGCAGACAAGGAGAATTCTGGGAAGAGACTGAGTCAGGAGATGCCAGCCCGCCATCCAGGGATCAGCATGTAATGGCACACAGGTAAAGCCATGGAACATGTGGCAACATATAAATTAACAGAAATGGGCTGAGTTTAAGTGTAAGAGCTAGTTAGTACTAAGCCTGAGCTAATGGCTGAGCAGTTTTAATTAATATAAGTCTCTGTGTATTTACTTGGGTCTGAGCAGCTGCAGACCCAGTAGGACACAGGAAAACTTCAGCTACATATTATTTCTCTTTTCACAACCCTCCAATGACCTGGATTTCATTTTCTGTAAAATCAAAGCCTTAAAGCAACTTTCAAAATCCCTTATGAGGTGACCCTCAAATTATTTTGATTCACATTTCATTATTCTTTTATTTTTTTTCCATCCACTGAAGCTCAGCCACACCATTTTAATTCTGATATCTTAAGGATTCAGGCACTATCCCCTATCAATATTTTACCTTACACTGGTATATCACTAGAATGTCCTCCCTCTGCTAGTGGGTTCTCTTGTCTCATATCTACATGCCTGATTTTGTTCAAAGGCTGCTTCCTTGACCACTCATTCAGAATGGCAACCATGACTTATTCCTAGACTATATGCCTTAAATTTTGTTTTCTTGTATTTCTAGTCTCTGAAGTATTTTCCACTTCTTAACTATGTAAGTTAGTTATTTATATTGTTTACTGTTTATGTGTTCCCTCTCTTATAATGTCAACTCTGTGAGAAAGGGTTGGTTATTTTATTTCTAGTTATATTATGATTTCACAGTTGATTTTCACAAGAGACTTGAGATGATCCAATCTACTATAAAGAATTTTATGGCGTTGCCTGTCTCATCACACATACCTATCAGGTATCAGGTATGCAGCTTTAATAGTGCTAAATTCAAGTATTCTTATTCATTCAACAGAAAATCATGATCCTAAAATATTTACAAAGATTTCTAAGCTAATTTATCTCCACAAACTTAGAGCATTTGTATATTTAGAAAGTTTTCTTGAGCTTAGTAGAGAAAACATTTGGTTTCCCACATTATATGCTGGATTCTTCAGAGAGATTTTTTTTCTTGAGGAAAATAAAATTGCTCTGCATTGTGTATTCATGCATATATCAGCTCTTAGCACAATTAGATCTCCACTAAACCATGTGAGTCTTTCTTATCCCTCTGACAAGTATGTCTTATCAAAATGTGTAACCTACAAAGCATTGTTTAGGCACTCTGTATTCCTAGTTTTTATTACACCTTGCTCTGCCTTTACCTATGGGTTCTACTGCACATGCCATTCCTCCTACCTGCATCCAGTAATTAATTCTACACCCCTTTCCTGGTTCATCTGTACACATTCTTAATTTCAATTTTATCATGCTTTTCCATGGAGATGATATAATTATCTAAGAAACATAACTTATGTTTCTGCATTTTTCCAAAGCATTGCTTTTCAATAATATTATTTCATTTTCTTGAGTTCCTCCACTAGATCTTAGACACCATGAGAGCAGAAGACATGGAGTCCTTGCTTATCAGTATGCACCTACTGTACAGCAAAGTATCTTGCATATGCACGATTAAAGCCCAGGCTTTCTGAATTGAGTTCATATCTTAAACCCTTTACACCCTATACAAATGCAGACTATTTGGGAAGTTATTAGTTTAGGGTAGATAATGGATAGCTGTCCTTAGAAGGAAAGACAACAAAGCTTGTCCTTCCAAGTCATGTGAGGATACATGGGACAGTGGCTATTCACAAGCAAAGCAAGAAGAGAACTGTCATCAGAACCCTACTATGCCTGCATTCTGATCTGTGACTCTCAGTCTCCAGAACTGTGTGAAAATAAATAAATGTATACTATTCAGTATAAGATGTTTTGTGGCCGGGCGGTGGTGGCCACACGCCTTTAATCCCAGCACTCGGGAGCCAGAGGCAGGTGGATCTCTGTGAGTTCGAGGCCAACCTGGTCTACCAAGTGAGTTCCAGTAGAGGCGCAAAGCTACACAGAGAAACCCTGTCTTGAAAAAACAAACAAAAAACAAAACAAAAAAAGATGTTTTGTTTTAGCACCCCTAAGTAAAGTGCTGCATAATAATATTATTGTATACTCTAAAGATTTGTCACTTGAATTGGTTTAATAAAGTGCTGATGGCCAGTATCCAGGCAGGAAGTGTAGGCAGGGTGACCAAACTAAGAATGATGAGAAGGAGAAGGTCAAAGTTAGGGGTTGCCAGCCAGATGTAGAGGGAGCAGGAGATGAACGTGCCATGCTAATAAAGGTACTGCAATATGGCAAAGCATAAATAAGAAATATGGGCTAATTTAAATGTATGAGTTAGCTAATAACAAGCCTGAGCTATTGCCTGAGCATTTATAATTAATATAAGCCTCTGTGTGATAATTTGCAAGCAGCTGCCAGGTATTTGGGACCAGGTGGTTGGGACAGGAAACATCTGTTTGCATATGGCGTTCCAACATGGGGCCAGAATTTTCAGGTAAAACCTGACAACAGCTTAAAAAGGGATCCTAAACACACAAAAACAGAATCAAACTCAGCCTCTTGGTACCAGCCCTGCTTTCCACTGGCAAGCAGAGTCAAGACTCCTTTAAGATACAGCTTCCTGGTCCATACTGGCAGCACTGGCAGTTAGGAGGTCCTGCTACTGAACACTTAAATGGGGCTTACAAGCAGCAAGTGGCACTCCACTTGATGACAACATAGACCCCCAAAATTCTCCAGAACTGGGCAGTAAATGTAGGTACCGCCATTACCTCCACCATGAAGCTAAACTCTCACAGACCAAGGTGTGGCTGGAGCCAGCTGCCAAAGCTACTGTTTTGAACCTAGCCAAGCCACTTAGCAGTTTAAAAACTCATGTGGTCAGAAAAAGGTAGAGATAGGCAGTAAAAGCAGATTCAGATGAAAAAAAAAACCTCTAAATAAGTTACAATGTGTTTAAAAATATATGAGACTTGGGAGAAAAAAGTGGTAAGGAAAGTCCTTAAAAAAGAAATAGAGTAAATATATATATATATATATATATATATATATATATATATATATATATATATATATATAGTCCAGTAAAGATGGAAAACAGAGGCTGGACACTGTATGTTACTGTGTTTTCTTTAAATTTTTTTACTGCTAATGAACAAATGATAATTTCTGAGAGACCTTTGATTATGAAAGCTGCTAGATTAAACCTAATTATATATTTTAAAAGTATCTTGACTTCAAAATTTAAGTCAGACGATATGTTACTTTGGGGAAGAGGTGCTTCTTTTATTTCCACAGAAAATGAGAGGCTGTGGATTCATTCCAGGTTAAGAAAAATCAGGTTTAATCAAGGAAGAACCTCAGAAAATCTCTGATGGGAGCAGATGGCCCAGATGATCCAGCATCTCAGATCACCTCTGTTGCTGTTTCCTCTCAGTTCCATATCCTGAACAGTTTCAAAACAACTGTTTGAGATGATCCAGCATCACAAAACACTCCAATCAGGACTTGACTATAATCCTAAATTTTCTCAGGGTGCCCCAATGATTACCAGTGTCCCCAATTACCAGGAAATAGCCTAGAAAACTATGCCCACATTCCCCCCAAAAGTGCATTATGAATGTTTAGAGGGGTCAGTTACAAATTATTATTAGTCATAGTAAAAAACAAAAGCTAAACAAAAGAGTTAAAAGAGTTAAATACAAAGTTCTATTTCTAAAGGAAAAAGGAGGATAGGATATGGAAATGATAGGATAAAAGGATAGCTTACTGAATTTACTTTAATTAAAAAAAACAGCTATTAATCTCAGGATATTTTACATTGGTATGGATTTTAGTTTCTAGATACAAATTTAAAGATATTTCTGTTATACTGTATGTATATTTCTACCCTTGTTTAGGGTATTATGTTTATTTAAAATGTAATATATAATTAAGATATACAGATTAATAGTCATTTATAATAGCAACCTTATAGTCATGTTAGTATGTTTTCAAGGTCATACAGAAATGTATTTCAGAGAGATGGGCACTCTTTTTTTTGTTTTGTTTTGTTTTTTTTGAGTCAGGGTTTCTCTATATAGCTTTGTGCCTTTCCTGGAACTTGCTCTGTAGCCCAGGCTGGCCTTGAACTCATAGAGATCTGTCTGCCTCTGCCTCCCAAGTGCTAGGATTAAAGGCATGTGCCACCAATGCCTGGCTATAGATGTACAATCTTATAAAACATCAAAGACCTACAGAATATAGCATTTAAAATGCTTAAGGAACTTAGACTTTTCTTGACTTTTGCTCCTGGCAGCACCAATTACTTTAAAGAGAATGATAGGCATCGACGACATTCTGTGTGGAGTTTGTTTTCTTTATGGCAAAAGTTAGACATGTGGGCAAAGAAATTGCCCTTGCTATAATTGCTGACAGTTACTGTCCAAATTGGACCAGCAGGATGCAAGAATGGTGACTGCTGAACTTTGCCAAGAAAAGGTAGGACAGTCTTTCAAAAAGCCTGCTTCACATATAAGTTTGTCAGATATGCTAGCCTGTAGGTCAAAGATGGATGCCACAACATTACAGAGGAACTTTGGGTGACTGTCCAGGAAGCCTAATGTCCCTGTCATTAGAAAATATTTCACCTTTCTGGGATCTTTGATGAAGTTGAAGACTAGATAGTTGTAGTTATATTTTTCTTTAGTTATGTTTAAAGATAAATTAAGTACAAAACTTTGGACTCACAAAGATGGATAATAGAGTATTTTCTCTAATATTGCCAAATGTAAATGGATTAGATAGTGTTACTATAATTCTTATTGTGTTGTATATAATTTTACTATGTTTAAATTGAAACCTTCCTTTTCAATTAGACAAAAAGGGAGAAATGCTGTGAAATAATCCACTTGTACACTGTAAAGATTTGTCACTCAAATTGGTTCAATAAAATGCTGATTTGCCAGTATTCATGTAGGAAGTATAGGCGGGGTGACCAACTTAAGAATTATGAGGAGAAGGACAGAGTTAGGGGTCACCAGCCAGGTGCAGAGGGAGCAGGAGATGAACATGCTATGCTAATAAAGGTACTGCCACATGGCAAGGCATAAATAAAAAATATGTGTTAATTTAAATGTACAAGTTAGCTAGTAACAAGCCTGGCTATTGACCAAACATTTATAATTTATATTCAGCCTCTGAGTTGGTTATTAGGGACCAGGTATTCAAAAAAGGTAAAGTGCATTTTTTTTTACTTTTTATGGATTAAATTAATAAGTAAATGAATGAATATCTAAGTGATTTTCTGATAACTATGATTTGCTTATGATCCCAAACCATTTCAGTTGGCCTGGCTCCTTGGGATCTCTGGATGATGTATTTCTCATGTGTTTATGTGAAACTTTTTAAAAATGATGTAACCTCCATGTCTCTTGTGCTTGCTGTTTTGTTAGGAAGATATTTTTGAAACATGAGTAATGATAATATAGTATCTGGCTTAATGAAACTGATACTAATAAGGGCAGGATTTAGAAATAGTCCCAGAACTCAGGAGGCAGAGCCAGCAGGATCTCTGTGAGTTTGAGGCCAGCCTGGTCTACAGAAGGAGATCCAGGACAAACACCAAAAGTACACAGAGAAACCCTGTCTTAAAAAACAAAAACAAAAAACAAATCAAAACAAAACAAAATAAGATATGAAGGAGAGAATCTCTAGCATTGAAGATACTATAGAGGAAATAAATTCGTTGGTCAAAAAAAACATTAAAGCCAACAAAGTCATAATACAAAACATCCAGGAAATCTAGGATACCATGAAAAAACAAAACCTAAGAATAATAGGGATAGAAGAAGGAGAAAAACACCAGGTCAAAGGCATAGAAAATATATTCAACTTAATCATAGAAGAAAACTTTCCCAACCTAAAGAAGGAAATATCTATGAAGATGCAAGAAGCATGCAGAACACCAAATAGACTGGACACAAAATTGACCATATAGTGGGTCACAAAGCCAATCTCAACAGATACAAAAAAAAATGGAATAATTTGCATTTTATCAGACAACCATAGCTTAAAGTTAGAATTTAACAGCACAAATTACAAAAAGCCTACAAACTCATGGAAACTGAATAATGTTCAACTGAGTCACCACTGGGTCAAGGAAGAATTAAAGAAAGAACTTAAAGACTTCCTAGAATTTAATGAAAATGAATGTACAAAATATCTGAACTTATGGGACACTGTGAAAGCAGTACTAAGAGGAAAGCTCATAGCTCTAAATGCTTACATCAAGAAGTTGGAGAAATATCACACTAGTGAATTAACAACATACCTGAAAGCTCTAGAAAAAAAGAAGCAAACTCAACAGTAAGAATAGGTGCCAGGAAATAATCAAATTGAGGGCTAAAGTCAACAAAATAGAAACAAAGAGAACAATACAAAGAATTAATGAAACAAAGAGTTGGTTCTTTGAGAAAATCAACAAAATCAACAAACCCTTATTCAAACTAACCAAAGGCAGAGACAGAATATCTAAATTAACAAAATCAGAAGTGTAAAGGGAGACAGAACAACAGACGAGGAAATCCAGAGAATCATCAGGTCATACTTCAAAATCCTGTACTCCACAAAATTGGAAAATCTAAAAGAAATGGACAATTTTCTTGATAGGTACTACATACTCAAATTAAGTCAAGACCAGAGAAACAATTTAAAATAGACCTATAATTCCTATGGAAGTAGAAGCAGTCATTAAAAGTCTCCCAACCAAAAAAGTGCAGGACCACAAGGTTTCAGTGCAGAATTCTACCAGAATTTTAAAGCAGAGCTAATACTAATACTCCTCAAATTGTTCCAGAGAATAGAAACAGAAGAAACATTACCAAACTCTTTCTATGAGGCTATAGTTACCCTGATACCTAAACCACACAAAGATGCAAGGAAAGAGAATTACAGACCAATCTCCCTCATGAACACTTATGCAAAAATATTCAATAAAATACTGGCAAACCATTTCCAAGAACACATAAAAAAAATCATCCACCATGATCAAGTAGGCGTCATTCCAGAGATGCAGAGAGATGGTTCAAAATACGAAAATATGTTAACATAATCTACCATATAAACAAACTGAAAGAAAAAAAAAACACATGATCATCTCATTAGGTGATGAAAAAACCTTCAACAAAATCCAACACCCCTTCATGATAAAGGTCTTGGAGACATCAGGAATACAAGGAAAATACCTAAACATAATAAATTCAATTTACAGCAAGCTGACAACCAACATCAAATTAAATGGACAGAAGTTCAAATCAATTCCACTAAAAGCAGAAACAAGACAAAGCTATCCACTTTCCCCATATCTAGTCAATATAGTATTGAAAGTTCTAGCTAGAGCAATAGGACAACAATAGGAGATCAAAGTGATACAAATTGAAAAGGAAGAAGTCACATTTTTACAATTTGCAGATGACATGATAGTGTACATAAGTGACCCCCAAAATTCTGCCAGGGAACTCATATAGCTGACAAACACCTTCAGTAATGTGGCAGGATACAAGATTAACAAAATATCAGTAACCCTCCTATATATAAATGATAAACAGACTGAGAAAGAAATCAGAGAAACATCACCCTTTATGATAGCCACAAATAATGTAAAATACTTTGGGGTAACTCTAACCAAACAAGTGAAAGACCTTTATGTAAAGAACTTTAAGTCTTTGAAGAAAGAAACTGAAGAAGATATCAGAAAATGGAAAGATCTCCTATGCTCATGGATAGGTAGAACCAACATAATATAAATGGCAATCTTACCAAAAGCAATGTGCAGATTCCATATAATCCCCATCAAAATCCCAACACAATTCTTCACAGACCTCAAAAGAATACTCAACTTCATATGGAAAAACAAAAAACTCAGGATAGCTAAAACAATCCTTTACAATAAAGCAACTTGTGGACTCATCATCATCCCTGACTTAAAGCTCTATTATAAAGCTATAGTAATCATAACAAGTTGGTATTGGCATAAAAACTGAAATGTGGATCAATAGAACTGAAGTGACAGATGTGGAACCTGCATGGGACCAAACTACGCCCTCTGCATACGGGAGACAATTATGTAGTTTGGTCTGTTTGAGGAGTCTCTGGTAGTAGGATCATGATCTATCCCTGGTGCATGAGCTGGCTTTCTGGAGCACATTACCTATGGTGGTATGCCTTGCTCACCCTTGATGCATGGGGGAGGGGCTTGGTCCTTTCTCAAGTGAATGTACTAGGCTTTGCTGACTCCCCATAAGAGGCCTTACCCTTTTGGATGAGGGCGTTGGGGGTCGGCCAGGGGGGTAAAGCTGGAGGGAGCAGGAGGAGGAATGAGAGGGGGATTTGTTGGTTGGTATGTAAAATGAATAAAAAATTTCTTAAGTAAATTTAAAAAAGATAGCTGTGAATGTTATCCAATACCAAATCATGATTTTTACATAATACATGATATTTTGGGAGAGTTTATTTGTTACTTGATTAGCAGTTCTTGAGTGTGAACTTTGTGTAAGTCAAATGGTGCTTTGACGTAAAAAGGTGAGACATTTCAGTTTGATATGGGGACACAAAAATCATCTTAAGCTAAAGTTACTGCCATATATAAGAAACACTCAGGATTCACTTCTCTAAGAATAAGGTTTCATTGTTTTAGAGATCACCCTGATCTCAGCAAGACAGAGTTGTCTACCTTAGAGGTTATAAACTTTGATCTTAATTAGTTCACTAATTATTTTCAATTCTCTGATGCCTTTTTTCCTGCTAAACAAATCATTACATTAGACAGATTTTGCTTCAGAGTCAAGGTTTTGACCCCAGGTCTGTGTGACAGCAACTGTGCTTAGTCTAACCTGAGGGTGGCAAGGCTCTGCTTCCAGCCATGCCCTATTTCTTTCTGAGATGGCAGGAAGAGTAGTTGCCATCTACAGTACACTATGCTGGTTGCTGTTGCTTATCTGTCTTCATAAGAGCACTATGTCTTTATGATCAAAACTGGTTTAATTACATTTATTTTTATTTGGTTTGGGATTTCTCAGTGTAGCCTTAGCTGGCCTGGAACTCACTCTTATAGACCAGGCTGGTGTGGTGATATTTTATTTGTATGTTAGTAAATAAAGTCTGCCAGGAGATCAGAGGACATAGCTAGCAATCCATAAACAAAAATCAGGTGGTGATAGCACACGCCCTTAATCCTATCATATGGCAGGCAGAGTCTTTGTGTGTTCAAGGACACAGCCAAGTGTCGTGATATATGCCTTTAATCCCAGTTACCAACCATAGAGACCTGGAGTTCTGTACAGACAGGTAGTGATAAGGAAGTGAGATGGCTGGACTAAGAGCCAATGAGAAGGCAGAACAGCAAGGCAATAAAGGCACAGGTTAGACAGGAAAAAGCTGGTTCTCTTGGGAAGCTACAGCAGCATGTGAGCTAAGGTTAGTTGGTGGCTATTGCTCTGATCTCTATGGCTTTCACCCCTGCTTTTGGCTCTGTGTTTCTTATTTAATAAGACTATTTAGAAATTCATCTACAATTGGCACCACATGGCAAGGATAAATTAAAAGGCCATTGGTCACCTTACAGGCCAGGGTTTACAGGCCCCAGTTCAGCCAGAGTTTACAGGCCCCAAGCCCGGCTGGAGCTACAAGTGGTCTGGCTACTTGCAGCTGGAGCTACTTGCAGCCAGAGCTCCAAAGCACATGGCCAGAGCTAAAAAGAGCCAGAGCTGAAAGTGGCTAGACTGCTTGTAGGTTTACAGACTCCTGGCTCAGGCCTGAAATGGCTCAGGCCAGAGCATGTGGCTGGAATTTAGCTTTTAGCTTTTTTTTCTTCTCCTGGTAGGTAGGTGCTCTCTCTCTCTCTTTCTCTCTCTCTCTCTGGATTCCCATCTCGGGCTGCAACCATGCTAGCGAGCTGCTTTGAAATTCCCTTGGACTTCTATTGTTCTTTGCAGACTTGATAAGTCACTTAAGATATCAGATATCTTAAAGGAAGAAACTAGTTAAAAGAGAAAATTTTTTCCCTCATTGAAAAATGGAAAATATCTTTACAATGGATGGAAATTAGTCTTTGATAACACATTAAGCAGTTTGAAAATGGAACAATTACATGAGAAGATAATTAGTGTTGATGGGATGTATGTAACAACAATTATACGTATTTGTTTAATTATCCTTATTTTACTATTAAAAAAGATAGTCAATTTAAGTGCCAAGAAAAAAGCTTTAGAAAAACCTGTTAAAATGAATTATAGAGAAATTCAGACTCAGACAGAAGAATTTAAACGTGAAATTATTTCAGAATTGAATTATACAGTTACAGAGAGACAGCCTGTTTTCAAACAATCAAATTTAATTTATCCAGTAGCCATACAGGAACTACCCACTTAAGGCCATGTACAAGCTAATTGGACTCCAGTGGAAATGTTAGATTTAAGGAGATTTAAGGAAGCTATAGTATCCTATGGCATATATTCTTCATTTGTAAAGCTAATGTTAAACTCGTGGTCAATTTGTAATAGGATTATTCATCAGGACTGGAAAGATAGTAACAGCTGTCCTGGAACCTGGAGCACAATTACATTGGTGCACTTGGTTTAAAGACAAGGCTAAGACAATAGAAAATCAATGTAGAGCTAGAGGTATGGAAGTTTCCCAGGATCAGCTTGTTGGAGAAGGCCAATATGCTGAAAAAGAAAGACAATGTTTATATGATAACCAAACCTTAATTCTGTGTTGCATGGCAGCCATAAATGCATGGGACAGAATTGAGGAAGCAGGAAGGAAAATTGAATCATTCACAAAAGTTATACAGGGCCCGACAAAATCCTTCATGGATTTCTTACAAAGGCTGTCTTCAGCAGTAAAGTGAGTGATACCAAATTCAGAAGCCAGACAGATAATAATTGAATCTTTGGCTTTTGAGAACTTGAATACAGCATGCAGAAGAATAATCAGGCTGTTAAAGGCAAGATATGCACCCTTGGAGGACTGGAACTGGGACATAATTAATGTTGAGTCTCACGACCATGTTAATATGTGGGTAGGAGAAGTAATTTCAAAAGGTTTGAGGGAAAATGTCAGATGTTTCAGGTGTGAAAAACAAGGTCATTTGAAAAAGGAGTGTAAACAGGGCATTCCTAGAAAGAATGTTTAATCCAGGAATAACAGCAACAGAATGCTCCTCCCTTCTAGATTATGCAGAAGTTGTTGTAAGGGTAAACATTGGACCAACAAATGTAGATGAATAAGGGGCAGACAAGGTAATCTTTTGCCTCTGTCCTCAGGAAACTCCCAGAGGGCCTTCATGCAGGCATCCACAGAAAATTCAGTTCAGACCTTTCCTGCCATCATAGAGGAAACCCCTACTCAGAGCAAATAAATAATCAAATGCCTATTGGAATAAATCAGGCTGCTCAGGGCGATAGAAGAGCTGAGGCAGAGAGAATGGAAAATCCAGGAAAAACCATAAAGCAATTTTTTTTGGCAAACTTCTATAAACGAACAAAGACCAAAATTAAAAATTGGACTAAATGACATTTTTTGGATGGTTTAGTAGACACAGGTGCAGATGTGACTAATTCACCGGAATTTTGGCATCCAAATTGCCCTCTTCAGGAGGTAAATGTTCAGATGTTAGGGACTGGAACATTATCTCAAGTGAAACAGAGTGCAAGATGGCTCAAATGTATATTTCCAGAAGGACAGAGAGGAAAATTAAAGCCATATGTGGCTAATATAGCTATGAACTTCTGGGGTCATGATCTATTACAACAGTGGAATACTCAGATTAACATTCCTCTAACCTCAGAAACAAATCATAAACTAACACATGTTTCTGAAAGAAATATTAGAAGGTATTATTCTAATGAGTGGTCACCAGCCATGCAGATTGTACAAGAAGAGGGCACAACAACTGCTGATCCTCCCAAAAGACACTAACAGCTCTACCTTTAAAATGGTTAACAGACAAGCCTGTATGGGTTCAGCAATGGCCTTTAACAACAGAGAAATTGCAGGCTTTAGAAGAGCTGTTACAAGAGCTGTAAAATGCTCAGCATACTGAAGAAACAACCAGCCCTTGGAATTCTCCTGTATTTGTTATTAAAAAGAAATCTGGTAAATGGAGAATGGTAACAGACCTAAGAGCAATTAACAAAGTAATTCAGCCAATGGGCTCTCTGCAATCTGGAATTCCTTTGCCTACTCTGTTACCTAAAGGATTGCCTCTTATTGTTATCAATTTAAAAGACTGTTTCCTTTCAATACCCTTACAAGAAAAAGACAGAGAAAGATTTGCCTTCACAATGTCTACTTACAATAATTCTCAACTGCTTAGGAGATATCAATGGAGGGTTCTCCCACAGGGAATGTGGAATAGCCCAACCCTGTGCCAATATTTTGTACAACAGCCATTGGAAGTGATACGTAAAAAATTCCCTAAATCTATAATTTATCATTATATGAACGATATTTTACTAGCTGACTCAAATGCAGATACATTAGAAAGAATGTTTGAAGAAGTAAAGAAAATTTTGCCTTGTTGGGGATTACAAATTGCTCCTGAAAAGATACAAAGAGATTCTATTAATTATTTAGGATAGAAAATAGGTCTACAAAAAATTTGATCCCAAAAGGTGCAAATTAAGAGAGATCAATTACAGATTGTTAATGACTTTCAAAGCTTATTCAGAGACATTTCACATCTATGAACTACTGCTGGAGTTAAAAATGATGAACTGAGTAATTTGTCTAAAATCTTAGAAGGTGACAAGGACTTAAATAGTCCAAGAGAATTATCACCTGAATCTGAGAAAGAGTTGGCCTTGGTGGAAAAGAAAGTACAGGAAGGACATGTGGATCTTGTGGATCCAAAGCTTGATTGCGTTTTGGTTATTTTTAGCCTGTAGGTATTCTCCTACAGGAATTTTAATGCAGAGGGAAGATATTATATTGGAATGGATATTTCTACCAAGTTAACAGAGTAAAAAATTAAAAACTTATGTGGAAAAGATCTCTGACTTATTTTAAAAGGAAAATTGAGACTTTGTCAATTAGTAGGAATAGAACCAGCAGAAATTGTTATACCATTAACTAAGGAGGGCATTGAAAAATTATGGACAAAAAGTGAACCTTGGCAAAGAGCTTGCAGTAATTTTTTGTGAGAAATTAACAGCAAATATCCCAAAAGTGATAGAATTGAACTTATACAGAGAGATGATAGGATTTTGCCTGGCATTGCATGGAAAATACCCATATCTGGATACATTTTGTATAGATGCAAACAAACAAGGAAAGGCAGGTTACAAATCAGAAAATTTAAGTAAAGTGGTTCAAAATCCTTATAATTCAGTTCAAAAATCAGAATTGTATGCTATTCTGTTGGTATTAATGGATTTTTCGGAACATCTCAACATAGTTATTGACTCTCAGTATGCTGAAAGAGTGGTATTACATATTGAGACTGCAGAATTTATCCCTGATGCTTCAGAATTAACTTCACTATTTATTCAGTTATAAGATATAATCAGGAATAGGAAGTATCCCTTATTTATAACTCACATTCTATCCCATACTGGACTGCCAGGCCCTCTAGCACAAAGTAATGATGAGTTTGATAAATTATTGATAGGAAATGTGCTGGAGGCCTCAGTATTTCATAAAAAACATCATGTCAATAGTAAAGGTTTAAAAAATGATTTTCCCACAACCTGACAACAAGCCAAGGAAATTGTAAGGAAATGTCCTACTTGTTCTTTTTAAAGTCAGACTCCATTACCAGCAGGATATAACCCAAATGAATGAAATCTGGCAGATGGTTGTGTTTCACTTTGTGAATTTCGAAAACTGAAATATGTACTCCACACCATTGATACTTATTCAGGAGTTCAACAGGCAACTGATTTATGTTCTGAAAAAGCTGATTGTAATCACACATTCGTTAGAAGTTATGGACATCATGGGTATACCTGTACAAATTAAAATTGACAATGCTCCAGCATATGTCTCTGGTAAAATGAAAGAGTTTTTTGCTTATTACAATATAAAGCATATTACAGGTAAGCCACATAATCCTACAGGCCAAGCAGTCATAGAAAGATCAAATAGAACTCTAAAGGATATGCTAAATAAACACAAAGGGGTAACAAAAACCCCAGAATTAGATTACATAATGCTCTATTAACTTTAAATTTTCTCAATGCCAATGAGAAAGGAACAACAGCTGCAGAGAGACACTGGATAATAGAAAAAACTACAGAATTAAATCAGCCTATATACTTTATGGATGTGCTGACCTCATAATGGAAACCAGGATATGTGTTACATTGGGGATGAGGTTTTGATTTTGTTTCTACAGGAGAAGATAAGCTGTGGGTACCATCAAAATTGATAAAGGTTCAATTTGAACAAGAGAGACCTCTTAATTAGAAGAGGTGATTGTTTATCAACCAGCATGACCATCTAATTTAAACTAACGTGTACCACTAACAAATGCTTTTCATTTAATCAGATATAACTTGCCAAAAGGGAACCTCCCCAAAGTTAGGCTTGGGGAAAGGTTTTTGTTTTTGTCTTTCAGGAGAATGAAAGCTAAGGAATCTGAAGAACACTGGACAAATGAGACATCTGAATAAAAAGGACAAATCATCTAGGAAAAATGTTCCAAGAAAAAGAGTAAATTGGTATATCACCTATAAAATTTTATAAGTCTTCCTAAATGTTCATTTCTGCTCTTCTCTACAGACACTTAACAAAAATGGTCTTTTTTTAGTCTCAGTTCAATTTAAAATTAAAGCTGGCTTTGGAGTTGGAGAATGGCTCTCTCCTTCTTTAAACCCAAGCATGTTGTTAAAAAGGAAAATATAAACTCCCTGTATCATGCCAAAAGAAAGAGCCATCTTCTCATATGGGACAGTAGAAAATGAAAAAATCAAGGGACTATTCTATTGCTATTAATCTCAATTCTTTGATTCTACCTTGATTCTTTAATCCTCTTAAGGTATGGATTTTATATCAAAATTTATAAAATTAATATATATATATATTAAGCTTTCATTATGATATTAATGGTCATATAGAGTACTAACTAATTCTAGAATAAAAGGCTTCAATTAACTCCATATACATATATTTGTGTTCAAGTTTCTATCAGTTTTCTGCAGGGAATCACAACCAGGCCTAACATCAAATCTGAAGTCTCCAGAAAGATAATGGGGCCCCGTAACGTAGATGTAACCGACCGCCTTATTAAATAAGAAACACAGAGCCAATGTAAAGGTGAAAGCCCAAGAGGTCAGAGCCAGAAGCTTACCCGCTTTCCGCCAGCTAGCTTCTCCCACCAAGAGAGCTCTCCGAAAAAAAGGAGTTTCTTCCTGTGCGGTTGATTTATAAGGAGTCCTGTTTCTTCCTTCTCATTGGTTATAAACTAACTACGTGGCTGTCTCGTCACTGCCTCTCTGTCCAGACCTCCCAAGTTTTCTATGGTTGGTATTGAGATCAAGGGCGTGTGTCTCCAATGCTAGCTGTATCCTTGAACACACAGAGATCTACCTAGCTCTGCTTACCAAGTGCTGGGATTAAAGGCGTGCACCACCACCGCCCTGGCTTTCGCTATGGCTTGCTAATAGCTCTGACCCATAAGCAACTTTATTTATTAACATACAAATAAAATCACATTTCAGTACAAATAGAATACCACTATATTTCCCCTCTTCTAATTTAATAAAAAGAAAAAAAAAGGAAAGTTGTAACTAATATAAGAAAAACTATATACAAAAGTACAATAACCATATACAATATATACAAGTAATGAATACCTAAACAATGTCTAGTCCATTTGTATTTGACAAATTCAGAGAAAATAATTTCATTACTTATCCTATTTTGGTAAGTTCAAAATGTACCTAATTCCTTTCTATCCTAACTAATCTTCAACTATAATTAATTAATCTTCAGCTATGACTAATTAAACTTCGACTATAACTAACTAATCTTCAACTCCCTCAGAGACCCAAGAAGGAAATAATATTACCTAACAAAAATAAAAACAGGAAGTGCATGCAAGCAGCTTCCAAAAAATTGTGAGTTGACAGAAACAGCCAGCCACCTGGACAGTCACCTGAGGTTTCTCCGCAGTGTTGGGGCATCATCTTCAGCCTATAGGCTTAGCGTATCTGACAGACTCATTTGTGAAGTAGGATGTACACAAGTTCAACAGTTCAACCTCACCTTGGGTGAGAGCAGTCCATGTACCAGAAATACCTGAATTCCACTAGTGTCATGTCCTGATTCAGGATTTTAAATTCTGGAAATTGTTGGTTTTTTTTTTTTTTAATTCAGCTGTCCATTCTTCTTGACCGTGTATGTGTGGCTTCATCTCAGCATCCCGTTCTTCTCCACATCCCTCTATTAAATGACAGTCTGCTATTGAGAGGCGTGAGCTTAGTTACTCTTCAAGAATAACTGTTTCAGCTGCTGTTCCATTGCACATCAGAAGCCATCGGCCCACTGCCTGTTCAGCTGCCTTCTAAGGAAAGGGCACTGTACCTTTTCCGGATTGCAAAGGCCACTTCAGAGATGGTGCCATATTGTCCTGGCCTCAGGAGATGCCTTTTGATAAAGCCATAACCACACTTACTTTGGCAAGAATCAGTAGTCCTTTGTTTCACATCTGTCCATTTTGTCCTGTTGTCAGCAGTAGATTCGAGGATACTTTGTTGTCCAGTGGCTAACATTTGCCACAATGAAAGTTAACTCCATATGCAGTTTCTTCAATGCCCATATTCTCTCTGAAGTAGTTTGGTACTGCCAGGAGCTGACATGTCTCATAGTCATAACAAAAAAGAAAAATTTTCTAAGTTATTAAAACATTTTAAATGCCATTTTCTGTAGATCTCTGAAGGTTTGAAGATGACCTGTCTGTCTAAAATATATCTGCTCAATCTTGGAAACATACCTAATATGACTACAAGTTCTATTGTAATGTCTAACTGCTAACTTTCATTTCTTTATATCCTAATAGTTGGTAATAACATTCAAGAATCAATAATCTGCATTATTTTGTTAAATGAACGGTATAAGTACAATTAGAAATATACATATAGCATTTCCTAACAATATCAATTTCAATATATATAATTTGTATACAATATAAAACAATCCAATCCAATGTAAAGTATTTAAAACTAATAATTGTCTTTTTCTTTTTCTTTCTTTCTTTTCTTTTTTTTTTTTTCAAAACAAGAACCTTAAATCTAACCTCCTTTCCTTAGCCCTTTTCCTAACCCTTGATAACCAGTTGTAACTAACCCCTCTAAACAATGAGAATTATCCCAGACCCAAAACCCATTAAAAGACCAAAAAACCACCCGTCCCACACCACCTCTTTGGGAACGTGGGCGTCGTATTCTTAAAATTGCTTCCTGCTGGGTATGGGCGAAGGTATCTTTATTCTGAAAAGAAAAATTTTAGGTTAATTGTCAAATTCTAGGAAAGATAACTATATCCTTCATTATCCAGTCTGTGTATAATACCAAAGTTCAGGATTTATCTCAAGTCCTTATTCAAGTAGTCTTTGAGACTGGATCATCTCAATCAGCCCTCTCAAAATTGTTCTAAGCACTTTGCAGTTCAAAGCTGATCGGTAGATGATGTTTGTCAGCTTAGTGATGTTATTATTGTCCACGTGGAAATGTTGTTGTTGTGGGATTGTTGTTGTTGTGGGGCCCCATCTTCTTCCCGGAGACTTCAGTTGATGTTAGGCCTGGCCGTGATTTCCTGCAGAAAACTGATAAGAGACTCGAACACAAAGACATATATGCAGCTAATTGTAGCCTTTTTTTTTTCTAGAATTAGTTAGTACTCTATATGACCATTCATATCTTAACAGTTTAAAATGTATATATATCTATATATATATTAATCTTGTAAACTTTGATATAAAATTCATACTTTAAGAAAAGTTTAAAGAATCAGAATAGAATCAAAGATTGAGATTAGTAATAGAATAGTCCCTTAATTAATTTGGCTTTTTATTTTGTCTGTCCCATAGCAGAAGATGGCTCTTCTTCTGGCATGATACAGAGAGTTTGCATTTTCCTTTTTTAACAACATGCTTGAGTTTAAAGAAGGAGAGAGCCATTCTCCAACTCCAAAGTCAGCTTTAAATTTTAATTGAACTGGGACTTTTAGAAGATCAAGTGTTAAATTTCTTCAGAGAAGAGTAGAAACAAACATTTAGGAAGACTTATAAAATTTTTTAGATGATATACCAATAGGCCATTTCACTCTGTTTCCTGGGATAGATGGTTTGTCCCTTTTCTTCAGTTGTCTCATTTGTCCAGTGTTCTTCAGATTCCTTAGGCTTCGTTCTCCTAAAAGATAAAAACAAAAACCTTTCCCCAAGACTAATTTTGGGGATGTTTCTTTTTGAAAAGTTATTATCTGATTAAATGAAAAAACATGTGTTAATGGTATAAGTTAGTTTAAATTGGATGTTCATGCTGGTTGATGAACCTCCACCTCCTCTAATTAAGAGGTTTCTTGTTCAAATCGAACCT
>CABHPP010119664.1:0-45064 GCA_902168425.1 Peromyscus attwateri
GATTATATTTTCTTTGGGGTTTTTAACTGCAGAAAGACATTTGTTTGTAAAAGCTGTTGAGTTAACCCAGCATATATATTTTAAAGTTATCTGGACTTCAAAGTTTATGTCTAAGGATATGTTACTTGGGAAAAGATGTTCTGCTTTTGTTTCCACAGAAGATGAGAACCTGTGGATTGCTTCCAGGCTAATATGGTTTGATCAAGGAAGATCCCCTGAGAGGCCCAGATGAACCAACATCCAAAAACAGCTTCAAGGCAGCTGGCTCAGAAAATACACCGTCACAGACTGCTCCAGTCAGGACTTGTCCATAATTCTTAATTTTCTCAGGATCCCCATTAGATTGCCAGTGCCCTCATCCAGCAGAAAGTAGTATAAGAATCTATGTCCAAATTCCCAAAATATTATTTATGAATATCTATTTTTATTTAAAGCAGGTTGATTATAAATGCAATCTCTTTCTAAACAAATTGGGGGAATAGTATAGATATGATAGGATGAAAGGGCAGATTACTTTTAAAGAGCAACAACTTATTTAACAATGTTTTACATCGCTATGGATTTTAGTTTATTGATACAAATTTAGAGTTGATTTTGTTATTTTATATATATATATATATATATATATATATATATATTTCTAATCTCATTTAAGGTATTGTGTTTATGTAACTCATTTAAATTGTAATGGATAATTGAGAAATACAGCTTAATAATTAGTCTTCTATGGTAGTCAAACTTAGAGTCATGTTAATTTTTCTAGGTATACATAGATATAATTCAATTAGGTAGATGATCTTCAGACACTTCAAAACCTACAGAATATGGCATTTAAAATGTTTTAAAAACTTAAACTTTCTGGACAATGAGACACATCTGCTCCTGGCAGCACCAATTACTTCAAAGAGGAAGGTGGGTGCCAAAGACACTCCATATGGAGTTTATCTTCTTCTTGGCAAAAATAGCCATTTGGGCAAGAAACTGTTCTTGCCTGCACTGCTTGACAAAATGTTTTACTGACTGGTCATGCAGGACCCATAGGAAGGTGACCACTGAACTCTGCAAGACAAGATGGTCCTTTAGGTTCCTGCTTCACAGAGGAGACTGCCAGATAGTCTACAGGACACTCGGAGAAGTGATTAAAAACTCAAGGTCTATAAGCTGAAGATGGATGCCCCAACATTGCAGATGAACTTTGGATGACTGCCTAGGCAGCCGGCTGTCTCTGTCATTTCCAGGATTTTGGAAGTTGCTTACAATGCATTTCCTGTTTACTTAGGTAATATTATATCCTTCTGAGGTCTTTGATATAGTTGAAAACTAGATAGTTATAATTTTCCATAGTTATGGTGATAAAAGATAAATTAGATATCTAACTTTAGACTCACAAATATAGGATATATAGAATATTTCCTTTAATTTTGCCAAATACAAATAAACTAGATATTGTAACTGTAATTCTTGCTTGATAATTGTTCTACTATATGTAATTTTACTATGTTAAAGTTAAAACCTTCCTTTTGAATAGAAAGAAAAGGGGAAATAATGAGTGATATCATTCTCTATCCTGTGAATATGTGTTGCTCTGATTGGTTGATAAATAAAGATGTTTGGCCAATGGTGAGGTAGAATAAGGTTAGGCAGGACATTTGTAGCTGGAGTTATCTCCAGTCCCACCTGAATCCCACAGCCGTGGACATTCCAACTAGAGAGAGAGGAAGAAGAAAGGCAGAACAGAGGAGATGCTGCTAGCCGCCACCAGGAGAAGCAAGATGTAATGGTATCAGTAAGCCACAAGCCACGTGGCAAAGTATAGATTTATAGAAAAGGATTAATTTAAGATGTAAGAGCTAGCTAGTGAGAAATCTGAGCCATTAGACCATCCAGTTCATAACTGATATAAGCCTCTGTGTGTTTACTTGGGTCTGAGTAGTTACAGGACTGTGTGGGACACAGGAATTTTATAAGCAGCTGTGGGACCTTGGTGCTGGGCAAGACCAGAAAACACTTCCAGCTACATTGGATCAGGTCTTCTGGGATTCTGACCCGGGACAGAGCTCCTTCACCCTCTGTCTGACCTTCTTTGTGTCTTCCTTGAGCTTGAACTACTGTTTCCTAGATTCCATTGTGTTTGTTTCTTCACTTGCTTGTTGTTAGTTTTTATCCCCTTTTTTGATGTACTTATTCTAATGGTTCCTCAGAAACTATGCATGAGTCATAAATTTTGTGAATATATATACCTGAAAACATTTTTAACAGTTTTATTCATAATTAAGTATAAATACATGAAGTTCAAAACTTAGATAGAAAATTTAAAGAAATAGTGTCATTCTATTTAATTATAGGGAACATCCACTTTTCTTTAGCTTTCAGAACCACAAAAGAAAATCCTATGAAATCTAGATGACTTACTATGTGTGTGTGTGATATTTTTATTGTTTAATGGGATTTTTCCAGGAAGATTTTGGGATTGCCCCCAATTTGCCCATGTTTTGATATTTCATATGTTATTCTTCATTGTGTGCCCGTTTTTCTCCATGAACACAGAAACTTTTACCTATCAATTATCTGAAATATGCAATCATTTCTTAGATTTTATTCCCTCAAATTTCTCTGATCTCTTTTGTATCTCTGTCCTTTGGTTTGGAGGATATCTAGTCACATACCAGAACTACTTTCTTCTGTTGGCGTGTTTTGGTTCACATCTTTCATATCAGTGATCTCTAATTATTCCCATTTAAGGACAGAAAGATGATGAGAAAGGTCTACACTCCTAAATGATCATATTCAACCAGGAACCTAAGAACACATCTTCTGAAGAGGCTTTTTCCTTAGGAAACTTGCAAGGGACTGACTTTAGGTTTGTCTCTTTGGATACTCATATTACCCAGATTGATATTAGCCTATTTCTTACCTAGAAGATATAATCTTTGCTCTCATCATTATGGGATCAAAAGAGGGGGAGAAAAAGGAGATTTCAACATTTTGAAAATAAATTGGTTCAATAGTCAATACTGTACGAAAGGAAGCTTCAAAGTAATTGTCATAAATTGATAGATATATATGTGACAACAAACAATCTTTACTACTAGAAATCTGTATTTTTATATTATTTAGCCTACCTTTAAAAACTCAGCTGAGGGCTGGAGAAGGTTATTCACTCCTTTGAACCCAGCACTCACGAATTAGAGGCTAGTTTGGTTTACGTACAGAACACCAGGCCAGGCAAGGATGCATACATAGTGAGATCCTGTCTCAAACCATAAAAAAATTAAATAAATAAAAAGAAGAAAATTTAAATGATAGAAAAGTCTGTAAAAAACTGTATACTATTAAAAAAGGAAAAGAAAAGAAGACAGAAAAAATAAAGAGGGATAGAAAGAGAAGGTGTGGAAGAGAGGAAGAGAAGGAATCAATTACCATGTCTAGTTCTCCATAGAATCTTGGCCAGTAAAACAAAATGCCCAAACTTCAATTCTATCTCTCATTGATTCTGAAAGCAGTCAGCATTTTTATAGGCTTAGTGTCATTGTAAGCGTCCAACAATGGAAAAGACATCCAGGAACAGCCAATCAATTCATACAGGATCAAAAATACTCAAACGGTTATTCTTCCCATAGCTAATGCTATCCTTCATAGGAAATACTGGAAAAGGTCTAGTTTTGAAATCTAGATGCTCAAAGCCATAAGAATAATGTAAATTTAGCTCCAGGGCCATCCCCCAGCCCTTTCAAAGGCCCTGGTCTTTGAATAAGCTGTCAGAGTGCAGGCTGGTCTGCTCCATAAAAAGACAGGAGTCACCTGGCACAAAACCCCAAACCTGAGCAGTGCAGTCAGAAAGCTTGAGAAGGTTCTTTTGTTACAGAGAAGAAAGAAATGAGCTGCACAGTTTAAAACCACCAGGGTTTCTGAAATAAGTGAAACTATTTTTGTTGCAGAACATTTTTTTAAAAAAGAAATTCTAACATATCAAAGATATTTACAATCAAAATAGGCTATGCACATACTATCTCAAGCAAAAGTTACTTATATTGACAAAAACTACTTTAAAAAATTCAGAATTGACCTATGGTCCTTACTAAGTCAATACAGTAAAGCAAATATGTTCTACATGCAATTGTGATGAAGGTGTGCATACTGAGTCTTTATAACATTAAAGGGCAATATCCATGTATAGTCACATGACACAAGGAAATAACCGTTTAGCATTATGTGCAGCCTTCTCCAACACCACTAAGCAACTCCAGTGAGAGGGAGAAGCAAGGACAAGAAGTGCTGTCTGCCTTCCTACAGCATTTCGGTGATAATGATCATTTTAAACTATTGCTAGCTGTGAGTTTCATTCTCCATAGTTTAATTTTCATGAACAGCTTTTTATGAGTGATAAGGACTGAGAAACCTTGATTTTTACTCTTTATCACAATCACCATTAACTAGCCGTAAGCATCACCTTGAAAAAGTTTTATCATCTATTTATGCTTGCACCTGTTCTTTCATGTTAAATATGATGCCAGGCTTGTGAGAATTTAAACTAGCTTCTTGTGAGAATTAGTTGTCATGAAAGTCAATTGTTCTGGAAATGGTATAAAATTAGTTACAAAAATGTCCTTTAATTATTTCACACACAAAAAAGCTGAAGTCTCAATTGGAAAGCTCTACCTGGGGATTTTGTGTGGTCCTGATGATGCTTTTTTGTTTGTTTGTTTGTTTGTTTGTTTGTTTGTTTTACATGGGGAAGTAGAAACAGCCTATAAAGCTATACTCCCTTACACTCTTCTTCCTTTTGTTGTGCCTAAAAGCATGTGTGCCAGATCTCTAGTCCACTCCTGACACAAATAACTTAGAGTTATCATATCTCTTCTCCTGAAGTGGGCTTAAAATAGTGACTCAAGTGTGGGATAGTCCTGCTACAAGAGATCTATGTGACTCTAAAAGCAATTAACACAAAGGATACATAATTGTGCCAACAAAGTTACACAACTGAATGTAAAGTCGAAGATTGTGTAATAGGAATTAAGATTTCAAAATAAATGTTTCCATCTGAATATTTTTTCTACAATACATCTATAGTAACACATATAGAATAGTATGAATGGCTGAGTAACAAATAAATTGAATAACTTAATATAGATAAGTTTTTTTGAAAGCTTGAATGAAAAAGTACCTTTGTGTTCCCAATGCCTTTACAAGTATTATTATTCCTCTCGATCTCAAGAATAAAAAAATATAAAAATATATAATACAATAATGTAAAAATCATCATGAATACAAATTAGACAAAATTAATTTCTGAAAATTATGATAAACACACCTGGGGCTAGGGAGATGGCTCAATGGGTAAATGCACTTGCTGCGAAAGCTGATGTTGAATCTGATCCCTGGGACTTATGTGGAGAATGAGAGAGTTCACATTGTCCTCTGAACTCCACACACACATATATACACACATTTAATATAATAAAAAAATAAATAAATAAATGTAACAAATTTTTAATGATCAAAAAATAAACACACAAACAGATTAAACACACACACATATGCAACACTGAAGACACATCTTGTGAACAAGAAGTGAATTTTGAGAAAAGAAGGAAGAAAATTCTAAAACGAAAAGATAGGTAAAACATAGATAAAAAATAATCCAAAAGGAATTAGAGGAAGGAAGAGAAGGAGAAAGGAATGACCAATAACCAGGAGAAGCTTTAAGTGGAAAAGAGAGAAACTAAAGGCAGAATGGAAGAAAAATGTCAAATATTAACAGCAAAAAATTGACTCAGAAATGCGAATTCAATTGGAATAAGAATTTTGTGAATGAAAACTTATTTCCAACATGAATACATGAGGTTGATGCAAAAAATGTGATGTTTAAATGAGTAATGGGAAAATTCAAAGTTGAAATGAGTGATGGGAAAATTTCTGGAAATATAGCTAGTATTAGTCTGATACAAATTATGAAATATTAAACAAAGGTTTTCCTATCTGTGCATCAAATAGGGAAAAATGTGTAAGATGTATTAAAGTATCTCTATGTATTTAATTTTTTAAAATTTTTGCATATATCGAATTTCTTAAATTTTCATATAATGTATTTTGATCATATTTTCCCCTACCCAAACTCCCCCCAGATCCTCCCCATCTTCTTATGCACCCAACTTCATGTTCTTTCTTTTTCTTTCTCTAAAATGAAAAAAAAAAGAATCAAAACAAGCAAAAAACTAAAAAGACAGAGATGAAGAGGAAGAGAGAGAGAAAGAGAGAGAGAGAGCGAACAAAAACACACAAAAGACATGGAGTCTATTTTGTGTTGGCCAACTACTCCTAGAGTATAGCTGATATACTCAATGTCACTCTGTTGTAGAAAACTGATTTTCACTGTCCTAGTCTATATGAATTGCAAAAGGCTTCTAGGTTAGGGGTGGGACTATTGGCCTGTTTACTCTTCTCAATGCTGGATTTTTTTCTGTCTTGAACTTGGGCAGAACTTGTGCATCTGGCATAGTCTCTGTGGGTTCATACGTACATTAGCCCTGTGGTTTCCTTGGAGCCATATAGCACCTTTGACTAATTCTGCCTCCTCCTCTCCTGTAAAAACACCTGAGGTTTGAGGGAAAGGGTTTGATAAAAGCATCCCCTTTAGTGATGGGTGTTTCAAAGTTTCTCATTCTCTGCACATTGTCCGGTTGTGTGTCACTGTGCTAATTAGCATCTCCTAGAAGAAGAATCTTCTCTGGTGAGGACTGAGTGATGCACCAATGAGTATAGGCGTACCAGTATGTCATTATGAGTCATTTTATTGCTATGTTCCTTCAGCAGAATAAGAGTAGTAGGTTTTCTTAGGGCTTATGATATATCCTGTCTCAGGTTCTAGCCCACTTTTTTTTATAACATTTATTTAATTTACATAAGATGGCAGATATTGCGCTGAACAATATTCAGCATCTCAGTTGAGGCTTTATAGTCACTGTGCAGGCATATACAACTAAATATTTTCTTTTTCTTTTTTCTTTTCTTTTTAACTTATAAATGCTTGGCCAGTAGCTCAGGCTTATTACTAACAAGCTCTTACACTTAAATTAATCCATAATTCTTATCTATGTTTAGCTATGCATCTAGCCCACTTCTGCAGTGTCAGGGCTGAGTGACTGACATATGATGGAATAGACCTTCAATCCAATCAAAAGTGGTTGATTACTACATAACATTTGTGTTGCTATTGAACCAGTATGTCTTACAGGAAAATTGCATGAAAATAGTGTTTGAAACTATGTGAAGAGGGCTGGTGAGGGGGCTCAGTGGGTCAAAGTGCCTGCTGTGCAAGCCTGATAACCTCAATTCAAACATTTTGACCCATAGTAGAAAGAGATAATGACTCCAGAAAAGGTTGCTATTGTGGATCGCAGGATTCATAGGTATGTGATATTGATGATTGCTTTTCTTCCCCGGTAGTGTACAAAGTACTCTCCAACACCAAATACATTAGCCAAGTCAGTAGAGGTGAAGCTTCTAGTTATGAGTCAGCTCAATTTCTCCACATTTAATAACTTAAATAAGTGGTATTTTCAGCAATAGGAACTTTTGAAAGGTTTGAAAGGTAACCTATAGCCTATAATATTTGAGGAATCTATGGTATTCTTCCAGCCAATGACTCAACAAGATGTAACTCATTTCTGATACTGGAGGTTCTACTTGGTATCATAGGATGTCTTATTGGGGCATTATCTTCCCTATTATTTGGTGACTCAATTTAAATTCCTTTCACATATGTATATATTTTAGGAAGCTTCTACAGTAGTAGGTTTCCATATGGTTTTTCAAGATGTCTTTAACATTAGATAACCCTCCTCATATTCTCTCCTTTAACCTTCCCTCCCAACTCCATCCCCACTTAATCCTTTATTCTAGTTTTCTCTCTATCTTTTTTATAACACTATACTCTAGTTCCTTATCCTTGGAAGACACCCTCCTCCCTCCTGGTCCCTTATTAGCTACGTAAACTCCGTGGCTATTCAAATTGAAACACAAATATCTAAAGCTTAAAAGCTAACATCCACATGTAAAACAAAACATGCCACTGCATGTTTGTCTTTCCAAGTTTGGCTTTCCTCACTCAGGATGATTATTTCTAGTTCCATCCAATTACCTAAAATTTTATTATTTCATTTTTCTTAATAGCTGAATAATACTCCATTGTGTAAATGTACAATGTTTTCAATTATCCATTCATCAATTGATGGACATCTAGGCTGTATCCAATTTTTGTCTATTATAAATAGAGTAGCAATTAACATGGGTAAACAAGGGTCTCTGTGGTAATCTACAGAGTTCTTTGCATATACGGCCAAGAGTGATACACAAACTGTATCCTGTAGTAGATCTATTTTTCAGCATTTGAGAAACTTCCACATTGATTTGCAAGTTTTTGTTCCAGTTTGTACTCCCCTAGCAATGAATAAGTCTTTGCCTTTTCCAGCATCCTCACCAGCATCTGCTGTCAAATGTTGTCCTTATCTTAGGAAAATCTAACTTGGGTAAGATGAAACTCAGAGGATTTTGAATATCCCTGGTGGCTAAGGATGTTGAACATTTTTAAGTGTTTCTCAGCCATTGGATTTTCATCTTTTGAGAACTCTGTTTAGTTCTATGATGTGGAATATTAGTTGAAGATGAGTTACATTTGTTTATGTTGTGGAATATTTGTTTAATGATGCAGAGATGTGTTGCATTCCTTCATGTTGCATTTGTTTGACTCTGTGAAGCTGTATTTGCCTGTCTAAAACACCTGATTGATCTAATAAAGAGCTGAACAGCCAATAGCTAGTCACAACAGGGATAGGTGGGGCTGCCAGGCAGAAAGAATAAATAGAAAGAGAAAAAGAGAACAGATTGAGGAGTGAGAAAAGGAGAAGGAGGGGGGACATTAGGGCCAGCCACCCTGCTACACAGCCAAACACAGAATAAAAAGGAAAGAAAATATATACAAAAATAGAAAAAGGTAAAAGCCCAAAGACAAAAGGTAGATGGGATAATTTAAGAAAAGTTGAAATAAGCCAAAATAAGACCGGGAATTTATAAGTAATAATAAGTCTCCATGTGATTATTTGGGAGCTAGATTGTGGACCCCCAAAGAGCAAAGAACAAAGGATAAAAAAAAAACTACAATTCTATACATTTTTTTTTAATTTGGTGATTTGTTTTCTCGGTGTTCAGTTTTTTTAGTCTTTTGTACAGGCTGTATATAACCCTCTGTCAGATGTATGATTGGAAAGAATCCTGTTCTGTAAGCTGCTGATTTGAATGAATGATGGTGTCCTTTTCTCTACAGAAGCTTTTCAACTTCATTAATTAATATTTATTAAATAATTTATTAATTAATCCTGAAGTCAAATTTATTAATTTATTAAATGCCTGTGCTATCAGTGACCTGTTCAGAAAGCCCTGTGCAAATGAGTGCAAGTGAATTCCTGCTTTCCCTTCTATCCGATTGGGGATATTTGGTCTTATGTTTAAGATCATTGATGCATCTGGGGTTTAAGTTTTTGTAGGCTAATAATTATGAATCTGTTTTAATTCTTCTGTTTATAAGTCTTTCACTCCTTGACTAAAATTATTCCAAGACATTTTTTGAGACTATTGTGAAAGACAGTTTCCTTGTTTTCATTCTTAATCTGTTCATTAGTTGTATATAGAAAAGCTACTGGTTTTTGTGTTTTAATTTTGTATTTAACTACTTTGCTAAAATTGGTTAGCATCTGTATAAGTTTTCTAGTTGAGTCTTTAGGGTCATTTGCATATAAAATAATGTCATCTTCAAATAAGGATACTTTCAACGTCTTCTTTTCCTATTTGTACCTTTGATCTCCATCAGTTATCTTATTGCTCTAGCTAAGACTTTAAGTTATGAATAGGTATGGAGAGAGGAGAGTGTACAACCTTATCTTGTTCCCATTAAGTGAAATTGCTTTGAATTTCTCTCCTTTTAATTTGGTCTTGGCTATAGACTTGCAGTACATTGCCTTTATTATGTTGAGGTATGTCCCTTGTATCCTAAGTCTCTCTAGGACTTCGATCATGAAGGGATGTTGGACTTTTCAAAGGCCATTTCTGCATCTAATGAGATCATCATGTAGTTTTTGTCTTTTAGCCTGTTTATGTGGTGGATTGTGTTTATTGATTTACTTGTGTTGAACCATCCCTACATCTCTGGGATGAACTCAACTTGATCATGGTGAGAAAATCAATTGATGTGTTTTTAGATTTTGTTTACAAGTATTTTATTGACAATTCTTTTAATCTTTACAAGGGATATTAATCTATAATTTCTTTTTTGTCAAGTAATTGTATGGTTTGTATCAGGGTAATAAGGCTTCATAAAAAGAAATTGAAATACTCATTCAGCCTATTTTGCGGAATAATTTGAGGAGTATTGGCATGAAGTTATTCTTTGAAAGTCTGTTAGAATTCTGAACTGAAAGGATCTGTCCCTGGGCTTTTTATAATTTTTTGTTTGGGAGATTTTTAATTACTGCTTTTATTTCACTAAGAATTCTGGGTCTGTTTATGTGGTTTATTTCATCTTGATTTAACTTTGATATATCAAATACATCAAGAAGTTCATTCATTTCTTTTAGATTTTCCCGTTTAGTTGATTACAGATTTTTAAAGTATGTTCTTATGATTCTCTGAGCTTCCTTAGTATCAGCTATAATGTGTCCCTTTTCATCTCTAATTCTATTCATTTGGATGCTCCTTCTCCATCTTGTGGTTAATATCATTAAAAGGTTTGTCAATTTTGTTTATTTTCTCAACAACAATAACAAAAGAACACTTCATTTTATCAACTTTGTATTTTTTTCTATTTCATTAATTTCAGCCCTGAGTTCAATTAATTCTTGTCTACTCTTTGTGAATATTACTTCTTATTTTCATACAGCTTTAAAGTCTTTTATAAAATTTTAAGTTAATAAAACAATATTTCTCTGTTTCTTCTTCTTTGTTCACTTAGTGCTGTGAACTTGCCTCTTAGGACTGCTTTTTTGGTCCCCTGTAGATTTGGACATTTTGTGTTTTCATTTTTATTCAATTCCAAAAAGCCTTTTGTTTCCTTCTTAATTTCTTTACTGACCCAATTTTCATTCAGTAGTGGGCTTCCATTGGTTTGTATGCTTTCTGCTGTTTCCATTGTTGTTGATATTCAGCTTTAACCTACCGCAGTCACATAGAATGAGAAGTGTTATTTCAATTTTCCTATATCTATTAAGAATTGCTTTGTTTAATATATTTTCTGTGCTTTTGAGTTGGTATTCTTCTCCTTCCTATATCCCTATTATTCTTAGTCTTTTCATGGTGTCCCAGATTCCTTGGACATTTTGTGTTATGACTTTTTTGGCTTTGGTATTTTCTTTGACTGATGAATTTATTTCCTCTATTGTATCCTCTACACCAGAGATTCTCTCTTCCATCTCTGTATTCTGTTGGTTATGCTTGCATCTGTGTTCCCTATTCATTTACTCAGATTTTCTATTTCCAGCATTCCCTCTGTTTGTGTCTTCTTCAATCACAGGGACAAATAGTCAAACTATCGGAAACACATGAACTGTGAACCAATAGCTGAGGAGCCTCCATGGAACTGGACCAGGCCCTCTGGTTAAGTGAGACAGTTGATGAGCTTAAACTGTTTAGGAGGCCCCCAGGCAGTAGGACTGGGACCTGTCCTTGGTGCATGAACTGCCTTTTGGAACCTAGGGCCCATGCTGAGACACTTTGCTCAGCCTTGATGCAGGGAGGAGGGGACTGGACCTGCCTCAACTGAATCTACCAGGCTGGGCTGAATCCCCAGGGGAGACCTTGCCTTGGAGGAGGTGGGAATGGGGGGTGGTTTTCAGGGGGAAGCCTGGGAGGTTGGAGGAGGGAGGACAGGGAAATCCATGGCTGATATATAAAATTAAATTAACTATAAAATACAAATTTTTTTTAAAAAAAGAATTGCTTTGTACTCTAAAATGTGATAAATCTTGGAGAAGGTTTTGTGAGTTGCTGAGAAGAAAGTGTATTTTTTAGTGTTTAGTTGGAATGTTTTATAGAATTCTATTTGGTCCATTTGATTTATGATGATATTTAATTCAGCATTTATCTGTTTACTTTTTGTCTAGATGATCTGTCTATTGGTGAAAGCCAGGTATTGAAATTACCCACTATCACTATGATAGTATCAATATGTGATTTTAGCTGTAGTACTGTTTCTTCGATGAAATAGGTGCCTTTATGTTCGTTGCATAAATGTTTAGACTTATAATATCCTCTTGGTGGATTTTTCTTTCCTTATCTCTTATGATTAGTTTTGGTTTGAAGTCTGTTTTGTTATGTATTAAAATAGTTATGCCTGCTTGCTTCTTTATTCTGTTTTCTTAGAACATATTTTTCTATCATTTTACCCTAATATGATGTCTATCTTTGATGGTAAGGTGTGTTTCTTGGATGCAGCAGAAAGATGAATCCTATTTCCTATTCTAATCTGTCTGTCTGTATGTATGTATGTCTCTTTTTATTAGATAATTGAGACACTAATATTGAGAGTTATTATTGAACAGTATTTATTAATTCCTGTTATTTTGTTGTATTGGTGTGGTTTGTGCCCTTTTTTATTTTAAGTATTCAGGAATTATTTACTCCTTATATCCTTTGGATATAGTTAACCTCTTTATATTCAAAATTTCCTCCTAGTATCTTCTATAGAGATAAACTTGGAGACAGAAGTTATTTAATTTTTTTGTCTTGAAATTTTCTTCTTTCTGTATCAATTGTGACTTAGAGTTTTGGTGGGTTTAGAAGCCTGGCTGTCATCTCTGGTCTTTCAAAGCTTGTAGAAAATCCATCTAGGCCCTTCTGGCTTTCAGAGTCCTCATTGAAAAGTCAGGGGGAGTTACTATATAGGCCTCTCTTTATGTGACTTAGACTTTTTCTCTTGTACATTTTATCCTTTCTTTGTTCTATACATTTAGTGTTTGATGTATTATGTTTCATGAGGCATTTCTGCATTTTCAGTACTGCTTATTTGTGTTCAGTGTGTCTCTTCTACCTTGATAACAACACTTTCTGTGTTTTGGTGAGGAGACATGAAGGAATGAAGGTGGATTCATGAATGTGTCCAACACAGCAGTACTCTAGAAAGTCCAGAACAGAGGGGGACAAGGATGGCACAGGTGGCCTACCTGGGTCCCAGCCAGATGTGTACATCTATGCATTTTTAACATTATACCTGAAGAGATAAAATTCAGGTCCAGATTAATTCACAACAACCAATGTTTCTCAAACTATTTCCAAAAATAGAAATAAAAGGAATATTCCCAAAACTCCATTTACAAAGACAGCAATAATCTAATACTAAAACCAGCTAAAGATACAAAATAAGAGAGAGGGAGATGATGATAGACCAATATCCCTGATGTATGTAGATACAAATTTCCTCAACAAAACCTTTCAAATTGAATACAGACATATATCAGAAAAGTCATACACTATTACCGTGTTGGCTTTATAATCAGAGGAGCAGGGATAGTTCACCGTACACAAATCAATAAATGTAATGAATCACATAAATGAACTTCAAGACAAAAATGACTTGATCATCTCAATGGATTCCGAAAAGACACTTGACATAAGCTAACATCCTTTTATGATAAAAGTTCTGCAGAGTAATAGAGTTGGAAGGAACATTCCTCAACATAGTAACGGCTGTACAAGGTAAGCACACTGTTAACATCATGCTAAATGGAGAACAACTTGAAGCAAGCCTATGAAAATCAGGGCTGCTGACTATCTCCTCTGCTTTTTAACAGAGTGCTCAAAGACTGGGCTAAAGCAATAAGGAGAGAAGCAAATAAAAGTGCAAATCAAAAGACCCATGTTTTTAGAAACTATGTCACTCTATATGAGACCCTAAATATCCCACCAGAAAACAAGAACTGAGTAACACTTTCAGCAACATGGCAGCATACAAAATTAACATATTAAAACCGGTAGCATTCTCCTATATTGATGATAATCACAATGAGAAAGAAATCAGGAAGCAATCCAATTTTAAAATGCCACAGGGTAAACCAAACCAAAGAGATAAAGGACCTCTGCAATGAAAACTCTAAAGCTCTGAAGAGAGAGATAGAGCCTAGCCCAGTGGGTAAAGGTACGTGTTGCCAAGGTTGAAAACCTGGCACTCACATGGTGAAGGGAGGAAACAGATTCTTGCAAATTGTTGATGCATGGGCCCTGGGACATACATGTAAGTGAATGCTAGCACAAATACACACACACACTCTCTCTCTCTCTCTCTCTCTCTCTCTCTCTCTCTCTCTATATATATATATATATATATATATATATATATATACACATATATATGTGTGTATATGTGTACATATACTTGTATATACACACATATATATGCCAAACAAAATAATGTTTTAAAATATTGAAGACTACACTAGAAGAGTCTTTTTCAAGAATTGTTAGAAATAATACTGTAACATAACATGGTCATCCTATCAAAAGCAAACTATAGATTAAACACAATCTCAAACAAAATCTCCATCCCATTCTTTATAGAAACAAAAAATCAATATTACAAATTATACAAAAGCATAAGATACCCTGAATAGTCAAAGCAATCATGACCAAAACCAGCTGTGTTGGAAGCATTGCCATACCTAATCTCAAGTTATATTGTAGATCCATAGACATAAAAATAAAATGGTACTGGAATGAAACAGACACAAACATTAATGGACTAGAGTAGAAAACCCAAATATAAATATATGTAATCACAATCATGTGACTTTTGACAAAGATGCCAAGAATTTACACTAGAGGAAAAAAGCATCTGGTTTTGGAATGACTGGGTATCTGTTTGCATAAGAATGAAACTTGACCCTTGCCTCTCTCCCTATGCATTAGCTTCAAATGGATCAAAGATCGCAATGGGAAATTAGTGGGTATGCTATAACATACAGATGTAGGTAAAAACTTTTTAACAAGACTCTAGTTGCTCAAACAATAAGACCAACAATTGATGAATGAGACCACATGAAGCTATGAATCTTCTGTACAGTGAAGAAACACTCCATTTAGGGAAGATATAGTTTACAGAATGGGAGAAAAGCTATATCTGACAGAGCTTTAATAGAATACAGAAAGAGCTCAAAAAACAAATACCAAGAAAACAAATAACTCAATAAAAAATGTGGGCTACACATTTGAACAGAAAATTCTCAAAAGAAGAAATATAAATGGATGATAAATAATTTTTATAAGTATGTTCGGCATCATTAGCCATCAGAGGAGAGTACAAGTATTTATTATTTTTAAGACATGGTAGAGTTGTTTTGCCCAGGCTGACTAGAAGCTTGATTTTTTTTTTTTGCCACAGCGTCTCAAGTAAGTGAACTTGAGTGTGCCATCACACATTGTTGAAATAAAGTATATTTTATATTTTCTCATATGCTCTTATAATTTTAATAATCACTATATGGATAATTTTATATTTTCTATATATAAAACTCACACAATCTTAAATAATGATAACTTTTATTTATATATTTATAATTTTAATAACCATAATTTGTTGTGGAATAAACTTTTTGTGTCCTTTGAAGATGTGTTGCTCTCATTAGTTTAATAAAGAGCTAAATGGCTAAATAGCCAGGCAGGAAGAGATTAGGCAGGACTTGCAGACAAGGAGAGAGCTCTGGGATGAAGGGTGGAGTCACCAAAAATGCAAGGAGAAGTAAGATAAACATGCAGTACTGAGAAAAGGTACCAAGTCACGTAGTAGAACATAGATAAAAATATGGGTTAACTTAACATATAAGAGCTAGTTAGGAAAAAGCCTAAGCTCCTGGCCAAGTATTTATAATTAATAATGAGTCTCTATGTGGTTATTTGGGAGCTGGCTGGTGGGACAGAAAATTCCACCTACAATAGTTTCTCTCTCCTTAGTGTACTTTTTATTTTATTATACAGATGTACTGTTAATGAAAATAATATTTTTATGTTTTCTTTTATTTACTTTATATTTTAATTACCTTTATCTTTAAATTAAATTTTAATTACTTCATTTTCTTTCTCCCCTTTCCTCCTTTTAGCCCCTTCCATTTACCCCTCCCCTTGCTCACTGTTAAATCCTTGATTCTCTTTCTTTAGTTACTGTTTATATGTGTGTGTGTGTGTGTATGTGTGTGTGTATGCAACATGTATATATAATATATACATATACAATATATATGTATGTATATATATTGTGATGCTAAATATAATAAATGGTTATCTATATGTATAAGAATGAAACTTGAATTTTGACCCTTGTCTCTCACCTTACACTTCAGTTCAAATACATCAAAGACCACAGAGAGAAAGTGTAGCCTGAATCTTAAAAGTTCTTATTAATAAAATCAAACCCAAGGCCAGTTATTGGGGTGAACACTGGAAGGTCAGAGAGACAGAATAAGCCACAGCTGTCTCACCTCGCTGGATCCTCAGCTGGTCTTGCTTCCTCAGACTGGAAGCCTCTATGTCCTCATATCCGAATGACTCTCAGCTGAACTGCTGATAGAAGCCTGAATGCTTAACCAGCCCAAATGCTTCTCCAGGCCAAATGCCTAACCAGGCCAAATGCCTCTCCAGGGCAAATGCCTCTCCAGGGCAAATGCCTCTAGTTTCTGGTCCTCACGCCTGATATACCTTTCTGCTTTCTACCACCACTCCCTGGGATTGAAGGCTTGCTTTCTGGGATTAAAGGCGTTGGTCACCATGCTTGGTAACCTTGAACACATGGATTTCTGCCTCTGGAATGCTAGGATTAAAGGCGTGTGCTACCACTGCCTAACCTTTAATATTGTGGCTGTCCTGTTCTCTGACCCCAGATAAGTTTATTAGCATACACAATATTTTGGGCAATACAATACCACCACAAGAAAGTGTTGGGTATGCTGCACCATAAAGACATAGGTAAAGGCTTTTTTTTTCTGAAACAGGGTTTTTCTGTGTAACAGCTCTGGCTGTCTTGGAACTCACTTTGTAGACCAGGCTGGCCTCAAACTCACAGAGACGCCCTGTCTCTGCCTCTTGAGTGCCAGGATTAAAGACTTATGCCATCACTGCTCAGAAGTTAAAACTTTTAAATAAGACTCTAGTTGCTCAAACAATAAGACCAACAGTTGATGAATAGGACCACATGAAGCTAAGAAACTTCTGTACAATGAAGGAAACACTCCATGTAGGAAAGAAACAGTTTACAGAATGGAAGAAAAATTTTGGAAGTCACATATCTGATATATGCTAATATACAAATGCAACCTGCTCAATCTGTCTAATGTTACCTGTATGTATGTAAGTTTAGGCATGACTACTTGGTTTAGATAACTAATAAGGAGACTCGTTCCTTGTAAGGACTATTTCACGTCATATTTAGGATGGTAACTGAAAGTATTCCTCTTTGGGAAAAGTAAATATTTGTCTTTCTCATCTATGATTTTTAATGAACAGTTTGAACTTCAATTTTGAGATAGAAAACCGTGAATGGTCAGGTGAACCCTGTAAATATCTAAGAGCAGCTTTTGCAGCTAATGAAACAAATTATTTAGCTGAGGTTGTTCCAAGGCTATTCCAAAATCATACTTATCTAGCCAGTTTTAAATAAATATAGACGTGTGCATCACATAATGCCATTTAAAAGCTCATATAACCCATTTAACTAAATACACATGTTTATTTTTTGAAGACCCAAAAACTTCACAGGACATTTTGCTTTCCATAAACATTTCTATTCCTTATTAAGTAAGCTAATAAACTTTGATATAAAGCTCCTAAACACTTAAAAGAAAGCTATTAAAAAGTCACTTAAAAGAAAGATATTAAAAAGTTGAGACCAGGGTTGGATAAAACACAGGGACAAATAGCCAAATGAATGGAAACACATGAACTATGAACCAATGGCTGAGGGGCCCCCAACTGGATCAGGCCCTCTGAATGGATGAGACAGTTGATTGGCTTGAACTGTTTGGGAGGCATCCAGGCAGTGGGACCTGGTCCTGTGCTCATTGCATGAGTTGGCTGTATGAAACCTGGGGCTTATGCAGGGTCTCTTGGCTCGGCCTGGGAGGAGGGGACTGGCCCTGCCTAGACTGTGTCTACCAGGTTGATCTCAGTCCTTGGGGGAGGCTTTGCCCTGGAGGGGGTGGGAATGGGGGGTGGGCTGGGGGGAAGGGGAGAGGGGCAGGAGGGGGGAGAACAAGGGAATCCGTGGCTGATATGTGGAAATGAATGGTATTGTAAAATAAAATAAAATTAAATTAAATTAAAAAAGCACATAACTAATAAATATAATGCACAAAAAAGTCAAATATTCAGTGTGTTTTATTAAAGTCAGATGTAAAGGAAAACTACTATAGGAAGTTATGGTGCATCTCAGTTAACTGAACTGTAGGCATTCCTAGATGAAATGTAGAAATATAATTTCTCATATGCCACCCAACATGGAGCTGCACCCTCATATCAGCAGGAACCAGGTGACAGAGTATGACTGGCAACCTCATGTGTAAAGAATAGCTTTTCCAGCTAACTCAAGCATTCCATTAAGAATTATCAAGGCAGAGGGGAAGCAAGGACAATAGAGAAGCAGTAATGAAAGAAGGAAGAAAGGGAGGAAGGGAAACAGGGAGGCAAGGAAGTGGAAGGAAGGGAGGAAGGAAGGAGGGAGGGAGGGAGGGAGGGAGGGAGGGAGGGAGGGAGGGAGGGAAATGGAAACATGCTAAAGCAGATGTGGATCTATGCCCTCTGTCACCTGATTAGTGACATGCCACCATATGTTAGACACTCTACTCAAGACGTCTGGGGCAAGAATTCATTTGAGAGAATGTTGACAGGATAATTGTGGGAAATGGAAGCCAATTGAATACTGAGTTTTCATTCCCATTAATCCTTTAAAATGTCCAGCTGCTAATAGGGTAAACTCAACAAGGTTATGGAAGAAATAGATTTGTATCTTTTTCTTATGGGATATAGCTTAAGAAGGGAAAAACCTATTCTTATAAATAATTTAGTATAAAAATGTATTAGCTCTGAATAGACTAAATTTTAATAGATGGTGACTGAACTTAAAATTAAATAGAGAATATATACATGAAAATGTACACATTTATATGTGCCCATTTCTCTTTATGCCATGGTGGCTTATCTCCCTTTTAGCTTACCTATACCATAGTAAATATAATCTGGGAACAGAAGTTGAACTTTTCCCAACACTTGTACTTCTAGCTGCTGTGGGTAGAGTTACCATTGGGACCATTTCCATCTTTGTTTCTGTAAGAAAGGGGCAACAATTCTTATTTTCCACACAGCAACACTAAATCCTAATGCTGATGGTTTCCACAGGCTGAGTTTTAGTAGGATTGTAGCCTAATGATCTGATATATGAAGAAAACTAAATTCTCTGTCTTGCAAATCTGGAAACTAAATGCTTTTGCATATTTGTGATCGTCAGTCTCCTCTCACAAAAGTGTAGTTTTTATCAAGCCTTAAAAAAATCAATATACGTCAAAAGGCAATCACACTTCTTACAATAAAAAAGGGGGGTTAACAGAGTGTTCTCTGGTAGAGCTAACCCTTCTGCATACTTGTGCTGTATTCTTCAATCTCCAAAGGAGGTCATTCATATAAATTCAGTAAAGACAGTAATGTGTGAATCTGATAGTACCCTGACCCTATCCACCTTAGAAAGCAACTCTAACATCTCAAATAGTAAAACCTAGACCAAAAGTAACCTCTCCTGCTGCCAAACAGATAGATAGCCTATATCTGAACTCAATTTACAAAACAGGGACATCACTGTATGTTAGCCACTTTAATAGATTCAAGTTTATTTTCAGCATAGATATCCACCTGCAGCAGAGACTAAAGCAATTCAAGACTAAGGGGGGAAAGTGCTGACAGGCCAATAAGACAAAAAGAAGGTGTCAATTAACCCACAGTGACAGACTCTTGAGGAAAAAAAAAGAAGAAGAAGTATAGTGAATCTATTTATTCATCTTCAAATATCGTTTCTCTTCCTTCAAAATTTTCTAGATGTGGTAGACATATTCACACTGGATGTTGCAGAAAGCTGTCAGTAGCTCTGATATCATCACCCCAAGGTCTAATCCTATTATACTAGATAAAAAAAAAAATACAAGGATGCACACGAGACCAGACCTTCTTAAGAAACACATAAAGTATTTTAGGTGCTTGCCCCCTAAGTGTTGCTGGAACACTAACAGGCAGCAATCTATGAATCCAGAGATGGCAGTAAACAGGATTGCTTCCAGTTTATGAGCTGTTAAGCCTGTTTCGTAAAGCGGTTCATGGTGACTGACAGTTAAAACATTGGGTCACTCACTAGTTCCTGTGTTATGTGCAGAGTGGCACAAAGCTATGAAAAATGATGGTACAAGGAGGAAAATCTTACAACAAATGGTCTTCCTGTGCAGCCACCTATAGGAGGGATGCACAAAAGGAGGAGAAATAGTTCAAAGCTATAAACATCTCCAAAACGGAAGTCTAAGACTATAGCAGACGAAGGAAATAGCCATATATAAAGCAATTTCCAGTGACAACCCAATATTGTCAATATTATAGTGTTACCTAGGGCAGTGAAGGTAAAGGAAAGATTAAAGACATCTTTATTCTAAAGAGTTCACACTCAGAATTGTGACAATCTACACCAATCAACTGAATAGTTGTGACAACCCATTCCAAATGTTGATAGGTTTGCACAAAGTACATACTTTTTATGACCACAAATATCTACCTAAAATGCACTTCACCGTGTATTCAGAACTTCTCCATCCAAACTGTTGACTGATCATAGAACACAGCCTCTGTTTTCTCACACTCAAGATTACTAAAAATATTTGTCAAAATGAAAGTGGGTTAATATAAAGGAAATGCATTTCCAGATGCCAGAATCGGAGAAGTAATTCACAGAGATAAGAGCTCAATTTGAATAGCTGTGAAACATCAGCTCTAGGCAGAGGCATAGAGTGTATATTTCTAAGAAAAATGTGGAAGCCACAACTCTGACAGGTAATGAAACAGGTGTGGGAGTACATCTGTCTACAAAGGAGAGCAAGCAGCATCATACTCGAGCATAGGGAGAAAAATCCCTCCTGCAGAAACCAATGTATGTATTTAGAAAGCACTGAGCCTGCACTCACGGCCTGCACACAACTCAAATCTACTTAAAAGAAAAATCAACCCGCAGGTGCCAAAAAGCAGTGATGAGCAAGCCATAACCAAAGGGGCCTTCAGGTCTTAAGATAATAACTTTTCATTTGTAGTGAGTCCCCAAAATTTATGGACTCGAGGTCTTCTTAAAATCTGAGAATTAAAAATAATATAATACTGAAATGATAGAAACCTCTGTGGTGGTTTGAAAGAAAATGGCCCCCCAAAAGAGTGGTACTATTAGGAGGTGTGGCCTTGTTGGAGTAGTTGTGGCCTTGTTCAAGAAAATGTGTCACGGAGGGAGGAGGCTTTGAGGTCTCTTTCTCAAGCTTCACTCAGTGTGACACTCAGACCACTTCCTGTTGCCTGCAAGGTGTAAGACTCTCAGCTCTTTCTCCAGCACCATGTGTGCCTGCATGCTGTTGTGTCTCATCATGATGATAACAGGCTGAAGCTCTGAACTATAAGCAAGCCACCCTAATTAAATGTTTATAAGAGTTGCCATGGTCGTGGTGTCTCTTCACAGCAACAGAAAACCTAAGACAACATCCATCCATGGAATTGAATAGAAAGAAGACATAGACTCACATACAGTGTTAATTGATGTATACAGCTCAAAAGCAATACAAATTTTTAACATCTCCAAATGGCACTGAAATAAGTAGATGTTTCTAAATCTCAACCTAAACCTTGCCTCATTCAGACTTTAACCCAATACAAAAGTACAGTTTCTTAAAGAAAACACAAGAGTGCATAAGCTTTGGTTGAGTGGTGAATTTTCTGATACAAAACAATGATCTGTGAAAATAATAAGCAAATTAAACAAAATAAAAATTAAAAATATGTAGACTTAGGAATTTAGCTCAATGACATAGCACTCAACTACCTTGTAGGAAACTTCAGTTTTAAGGCACAGTGCTACACAAAGGAAAAAAATGAAATTAAAATCTATTAGAAGAAAAACAAAGGTACAGACTTTCCCCAGACACATCTTATAGACTAATAGAAATGACTATAGCCAAGAAGCCAGGAGGTTCCCTTACCACCCAGCCTACACTGTTTCTCACATGAAGATTTGGAGTACTAGGGGCTGATGAGCACTTCCCCAGCTTGCTCAAAGGGAGATAAAATTCACAGAGGGAGCAGCAAGCCAAGACCACTGATTGCCTTGGATGCAGAATACTGATTATAAAGCTCTGGTTTATAAAACTGGCTCTGACACTGATGGAAGGATGTTACTACCTCTCCTAGTATTCTTTTGCTTTCTGTGACAAAGCACTAACCAAAAGCAGGTTGGGGGAGGAAAGGGTTTGTTTGACTTATAGTTCCACATCGACCATCCATAATTACGAGGGATTCATGGTAGCAGGCTACTAGAGGAGGAAGCCGACAGATCACATCTTTAATCACAAACACAAAGAGTGAACGAGAAGTGGGGTAGGGCTACAGCCTTTCAAAGTCTGTCCTCAGTGATGTACTTCCTTCAGTGAGACTGTACCATCACCCCAAACTCTGCTAACCAACTGAGGTCCAAGTATTCAAATAGTTGAGGCCACAGGGACATTTCTCACTCAAACCACCAAACAACCCATATTCCTGACTCAAGGCAGTGCCTCAGATATGTTTCCCCGGAAGAAAGGCAAACAGCGAAAACAGACAGCAGCAAAAGAACAAACCATATTTATAATGCAGTGTGGAACAGTTCAAGCCTCTGGAAAAGGAATAATTGCTTTATTAAAACTCTTATGATAGCAGCAAGCTCAACCACAGTTCGGGTGAACTAAGGAGAGAAACTATTAGGAAGCTCTTTCCTGCAGACAGAAGAAATATAAAAATTGACCTCATGAAGTAACCCTGAAAAGTAAGCTAAACATATCCCAAAGATTTCATTCTCAATGTCACTAAAAATCAGTAGCAAAATCAGCTGGTGATTATTGGAGAGCAGCATATGAGTATACTATCAGAAAAATAACATCTAACTTGGTGATTAAATATTCTCTCAGAGCAAATTGTGCCTATGGAATGACACCAGAGATATCACGATGTAGAGATATAGACTGGTCAGGATTCTAAACATTTAACAACATTGATCTCAATGGCTGGTTCATAAGTAGTGTCAATATCAGCTACTGTATATGACTTTAAAATGCCCTGTTATCAGGGGAAAAAAGACAAACACCTGCTGTGGAATAATCTTATACACTGTAAAAAATTGTCACTCAAATTGGTTTAATAAAACACTGATTGGCCAGTAGCCAGGCAGGAAGTGTAGGTGGGGTGACCAAACTAAGGATGATGGGAAGGAGAAGGATGAAGTCAGGAGTCACCAGCCATATGCAGAGGGAGCAGGAGATGAATGTGCCATGCTAAAGGTACTGCCATGTGGCAAAGCATAAATAGAAATATGGGTTAACTTAAAATGTAAGAGTTGGTTAGTAATAAGCCTGAGCTATTGGTCAATCATTTATAATTTATATTAAGCCTCTGTGTGATAATTTAGAAAGCAGTTGCCAGGTATTTGGGAACAGGCAGTCGGAACAGGAAACGTCCGATTATACACACCCAAAACGTGTGGGAAATGTAGTACATACTGAACAACAGAGTAGGCAAAAGAAACTGCAGACAGCCTTGAAGTTCTGTTTAACAAATGAAGACCTGATTATTAACAAATATGTTAAAATAACTAAGGGACATAATTCTGGGTAAGTAATTTAAGTATGAGGATAACTCAGCCAATAAAGAACACCTGTGAAGAACAAAAATTCTTTTGAGAAGGGAAAGAATTGGAAATTTTAGAATTGAAAGCAGGCTTACTGAAATGGAAAATTACATAGGGATACAAAAAAAGATAAATTAGCTTAATAATATGTCAATAAATATTATGGGATCTGAAGAAAAGGGAGAAAGACCTAAAATTCAAGGCTGGGGAAAATTGGCTGAGTTGTTGGCACAAGTTGATAAATCATTTGCCCTGCTAGCCCAAGGAAATGTGGTGTGAATGCACAAAGGAAGTTCAGCTGGAAACAAAAATTCAACCCTAAAATTAGAAATTAAATGGATGGAACTAGGAAATACTTTACTGAATGAGATAACTCAGTATCATAAAGACAAACTTTTTTTTATTGAAAATAGATTTGTGTGTGTGCTTTCAAGAGGGTTTTTTTTTGTCTTCTTTCTTACTTTACATCCTGACCACAGTGTCCCCTCCCTCCAGTCCTTCCAGCCCCCTACCTCCCCCAGATCCACTCCTCCTCAGTTTCCCTTTAAAGAAAGAACAGGCCTCCCAGGGCTACTTTATCCTCACATAATATATCCTAACTAGTTTCCCCTCGCTCTATTCCTCCCAGTTCCTCCCTCCCCATGTGGATCCACCTCCTTTCTGTCTCTCGTTAAAAAAACAAACAGGATTCTAAGGGATAATAATAAAATATAACAAAATAAAATATAGCAAGATAAAAATCATCACATTTGATTTGCACAAGGCAAACGAACAAACAGAAAAGAGACAACCATTACATTTTCTCTCTTATTTGTGGGTTCTAGCTCCAAATATTTAGACATCAATATATAAAATGTGGACTACCTGAAGATACCAGGAAAGAAAAAAGTGACCATGGGTCGGAGCTCTGAAGCAAGGAATGGTAGGACACTGGTTCCAGGAAGGGGAAAATTGGAACAAAGGGGAAGGAAGGGAAGATTTAATGGGGAAGGGAATAGAAGGCAAGACAGAGGGAGAGGGATAGAGGAAAATAAATAATAGTAGAATGTTTGAATATATATATTGAACATGAATGAATATATATTCAACATATATATTCAAACATTCATATATAGCCAGAATATTAGCCCTTAGTTAGAATGAAGCTACACTACTTGGGGAAATAACGCTTTCCCCCAAGAACCATAGACTATCTAACAAAAGTCCCAGTGCCAGACATAAAAACCTTCTCTAGAACTGTTGGTTAGGGGAGTCTGAGAGACTCCTAAACTAATATAGGGTATTGTTGTTGCCCTGAGCTGACTGCCAGAATATGAAGGTATGTCTCTGGGTTTGTAGACACCACCCATTTCAGACACAGTCCTTTGAGGAATCAAGCTGGAAATCACCTGAAAGCCTTCTCCCTGAGGATTACCTTTATAGGTATCATGCAATTTGCCAAGGGGAAAAAAAGCAATTAATACACAGTTATAAACCTTATGAACCACAACAATGACCAGCATGGCAACATACCCCAAAGGGTACTGTAGTGGCTGTTTTATTTCTGGAGTAACTAACACCTGCCTAATTATACATAAGTTCTGCTCGATAGGAGAGAATTCACGTCTGGATCTGCAAATCTAGCCGACTACTGTGCTTGGTGAGGTCATGGACCCAAGAGGGGAACTTACTACTGTTATTTTCCTAAACCAGTATAATCTCAAAGAGTTTTCTACATACTTGTAGCCACAGATCAGTGTAGCCCTCATTCTTCATCAAAGATTCTTTTTACAGCAGACGAAAATCATTACAGAAAGCCACAACTGGGCCGGGCGGTGGTGGCGCACGCCTTTAATCCCAGCACTCGGGAGGCAGAGGCAGGCGGATCTCTGTGAGTTCAAGGCCAGCCTGGTCTACCAAGTGAGTTCCAGGAAAGGCGCAAAGCTACACAGAGAAATCCTGTCTTGAAAAAACCAAAAAAAAAAAAAAAGAAAGCCACAACTGGTCAAAACACAGAAATCAACTGTCCTTGTGGTGCCTGTCCCCAAATAATAAGTCTACAGATGACTCCTACACCTAAAGCAAACTGCAGAATATAGAACTAGAAAGAGCCAGACGACCAGGATGTTAGCTGTGAAATAGTGTCTTCCATCTATGATAGGGAAATTCTACTTATGGAACCTCAAAATTTTGGTCACCCAAACAAGACCTGCACAATGACAATCCAGTCGATATGCAATTGTGGAAGGCGGAATTCTAACAAGCCCCATGCTAGATAAAGAGCCACAGATAATTAATGGCCCCTGACTGCAAGAGAATTGTTCTTCTCCAGGGATAAGTCCCCTGACACATTGTCTAATCCCAAGCTGTCATCCTTTCACACATACACACAAAAGCAAAATGAATAGACTCAGCAGCTATGTTTATATACGTGTGTGTGTGTATGTGTGTGTGTGTGTGTGTGTGTGTGTGTGTGTAAAACAATAACTAAAGAGATAATGAGTCTGAATTTGAGTGGGATGAATTGGAGGGTAAGGAAGAGGTGGAAATTTTGAAGTGAAGACAGTATTCATTTGTGAAATTCTCAAAAAAATGAAATTAAAAATAAAAAAGCTAGGTGCCAAATGGAATGCTTGTAGTAGCAGCTCTAGGGAGGTAGAGACAGGAGGGTCCCGGAAGCTTGTTACTCAGCCAGTCTACACAAATCTGTGAGTTCTCAGTCCAGAGAGACACTGAAGAGGAGAGCAATTGAGGAAGATACTGACCTGGATCTCTTGTTTCCATGCACGTGTACACACAGGTGCCCACCACACACATAAAAAATAAATGAATAAACAAAAAAATAAATAAATGAGTAAGTCTAGAGATAATCATATATCACAAATTCTACAAATACATGGTGAGACAGGAAACTATATGTCAACATTTGTTATGAACGAAAATATAAAATTCTAATTATATACCATGATCATGTAAGAATAATTCCAGCAACAAGGTTAGTTTAATTTTGAAAATGAACTAATATAGTATACCATATCAATAAAAGACAAAGCATTGTGATTATCTTAATAGATATGAGAGAAACACTATAAAATCCATTCTTCCAAAATGAAGGCACTGAGCAAACTAGGCTTGGAATATAGGTCAGAGTTGGACACTTGTATAGCAAGGGAAGGACTCTGAGTTCAATCCTGAGATAGAAAGAGAGAGAGAGAGAGAGAGAGAGAGAGAGAGAAAGAGAAGGAGAGAGAGAGACTTTTGCTTATTACATGATAGAAATCAGAACAATAGCATGAATAAGAATAAAATATATAGGAATAAATTTATTACAATAATTACAAAGCTTCCATACTGTGGTCTATAAAATAGCGCTTCAATTAATTAAAGATTTAAAAAAATGAAGAGACATGGTATGTTCTTCTCAAAAAATCCTTAGTATCGATATGAAAATATTACCCAAATTTATCTACAGTTGCAAGGTGACAGGCCAATTGCTGTGCTTGCCACAGAATTCATAAATATATTAAATGCTCAGAATAACTGAAATTACTTCCAGAAAGGTATCAAAATTGAATGAAATACATTTCTTGATTTTTAAACTCAGCACAAATATCCAGTTATGAAGACAGAATAATAAACAGTTATGAAAACAAAGTAAAAGAGTGTAGTGCAGTGCACAGGGAGAATAACGGTACAGAATGGAGAGGGTAAAAATCAACCCTAACATTTACAATGTATTGAATTCAAAAATAGTTCCAAGATATGCCCCAGTATCTCTCCACAACATGATAGTACAATAGGATATATAATGTAGTCTGACCCTTGTCCCACATATTAATCAAAAGCAAAATTTATCATATGTGTGGAAAGAATACTAAAACCATAATATAATTAATAGGAAATACAGGTCACATATCACGTATTATATGATCTGTTCTATAATGTTCAGGACAGATAACTCCGAAGAGAGAAAAGGGTGAGTCATTGTTGCCACAGGGCTAGGCAGTTAAAAAGAAGGACTGGGTGACTTCCAAAGTGTATGGTGTGTGTTTCTGGCGTGATAATAAAGTTTTGAAATGGATGATACAGGCGGTTTCAAAAGTGTCATTGTATCCAAACCCACACAATTATGTTTTCAGTGGGTACAGTTTACAGCACAGGAATTTTGTCCCAATAAAATTTTATAACATCAAAATTATTTGAATAGAATCTCTCACTCTTGCGGTGACACATGTGCCTTTAAAATGACTAGTACTTTTAAAAATCTATAAGCAATGTTTTCTCTTACTGCTGAAGAAAACATGGAAGATGATCAAAGGAACATAGTGATGTCCTTTTGTGAGCTCTCTGATGGGCCTCCAACCTGTGTGCCCTGTAAATAGATCTGCAGGAGGACACACATAACTTGTAAACATTTGTATATATTTTGTAACAATCTACATTTTCTTATCTTCATGCTTTGTTTTTCTTTAACCTTAGATTTTAGTTTTGTCTCTTTTAAGCAAGGTAGAATTGATCGTAGTTTTAATGTGTTTTTCCAATTGGAACGTTATAAATGTTTCTAAGACAAGTACAAACATTCATGTCATGCTAAAAACCAAACCAAGGTTAAGAAAATATCATTTCAATACTTATATATCAGGTAACAGATTGGAGTCCTACACTTCCAAAGAAACAAATATATTAGTGAGAAAATGAACAACATACTTAAATGGTTACTAACCCCTACTCAAATGGCCTTACACACAACTGATATGGCTTCAGCAATCAGTAAAATTCAAATTAAATTCACAATAAAATAGTATTACTCAGCCATGAAAACAGTGATTCTCATTTCTGTCTTAATAATTTTTAGTCACTGTACTGTCCTAGGGATGCCGTGTAGAAGCAATAGCCACTGAGAGCTGATGGTATGTCATCTGGCAGAGCTTCTTTGGAAACACCATGAAAATCCAAATGAAAGTGTGGTTATGCATACCCCAGGAAAATAGTTACAGCTCTCATTACGCAGCAGAGAGAAACTTGTAGGCATTCCTGAGGGACAGTAGCACTGAATTTTCACTGTTTCATTGATAATAGTAAGAAATCCGAGACAATTCAGCTGTCCATCAAATGAAAGCAGGTGACTAAGGAGACAGAGTTCAAAGTTTTTGAAAAAGCCTCAAAGTGAATCAACGCATGAATACACACAAAAGTCATTCAAAATAAAAGAAAAACAAATTTCAGAAGCATCACAAACATATTATGTAATACACATTTTAAAAATACCCTTAAGATGATCATGTGTATTGTTTGAGGATGTACGTGTTACACAGAGTGGAATGATGTGCACACCAGTTTGAGAAGTCTCAAGCCAGGAATTAATAAGAGTGAGAATTAAGTTGGGCAGTAGTTACAGTCACAGGGTTTTACAGATTTTTCAAGGAAAAGACATCTAGAAAGAAATAACAAATCAAAAGCAGTTTAGATCTGAATTATTCAAAAGTATTCATTTTATTTCTTTGTGAATCTGAAATATAGATTCGAAATAATGTTTAGTGTTAAAAATGAAGTGCACATATAACAAATACCAAATCTCCACCTAATGTAGGAGACATATTGCAAAGAAAAACATAAACGTCAAGTGAGTACTGAATTTTATACAGTAAAAATGAATTGAACCATTTCTCAATTTTCTATTCAACATCACTGCTATGCCAGAGACAGATGGCAAGTTTTCATTAATATCTAAATATGCCATATAAAATTAGGTAGCTAAACAAATGAAACTGAACAAAAGGGCTTAATTTAAAAGGAAAAGTGCATTTGGGCACTAAAAGTAAAGAATTATTTTGGCTAGAAAGCACATTTTAAAAAAGTGGCTACTGATAAATTTTTAGATACAGCATACAAGGGATCTTTTAGGAAGGCAGAAAATCTAAAATTTTGGAGGAATGAAATTCTCCCTAATGTTAAGTTCAGTCCTACTTTATCTTGTGTTCCTGATAAGAATTATGGTATAATCTAATAATGTTTTAAGTAATTTTTTGAAAGTTACAGACCTTTCTACATACAGTTGTTGTATATATTTTCTACCTCATTACTCAGGTCAACACAATTACAAACTGTTTTACCTTTCCCTTGTGATATTTCTCTCCTTCTTTGTCTACAAGTCAGGTAAATAAATATGTTTTTTAAGAGAGAGCCTAGCATTTTCCCTTAAAGTACCCACAGTACACTCTAGGTTCCTAACCTCTACATTCACCCCACTGTAGTACCTGGTTTACTTGTGGGTGTTTGCAATGATCTTGGATCTTACTCAGATCTGTCAGTTCCCTCTCCCAGCCACCAGCACTATGCCGGCCATGTAGCTAGTGTGCAAACTCCACTGGTGTGACTGTTATCCGTTCATCTATTCATCCATTGCCATTACTCTGTATACTTCAGGACCCTTTCCTTAGTTCTTTCTGCCACAGGAAAGGGTTGTATGGGTGAGTACAGAGTACAGAGACACCTTTTTTAATGAATCATAAAAAGTTAAATTCATGCATCAAGTTGTATCTTTTTTTTAAGTTTTCCATTTTGGCCACTTTGTACATTCACATGGTGCAGAATAATGAAGGAAGCTCGGGTCCCAAACCCAAGTAGTATTAATGGAGTGCACATCTGCAGGCTCCCCCAAAACATCTACTTCATTACATAATTAGACTTATATCAAAAGGAAAAGATGGTTATTTCTATACCCGGAAACCACACCAAACCATTTCTGCTTAGAATATCCAGGCTGTTAATGGAGTAAGGTTTTTATTTGATTGAGTTACCTGGAATTAAGCCACGGCCATTTGGCATTTCAAATGCATGGCAGAGATTGGTCCTTAACTATCTTCGCACATTTCTGGAGGGGTACATCCAGGTCCCTGTGACGGAAGTTGCTGAGGTGGCAGAAACCACGGGAGTTTCTGCAAAGTCATCAGGCACAAGCCTGAGGAGTGTGCTCTCCACAAGACATCAGGAGACACGGCTTGAGCAGTCAGTGCACACTTTCATATAGGCAGGAGCATGAACTGTTGCAAAACTTTGTCAGGCAAGTACTCTTGGGTCTCACAGCATTGTGCCGATCACAGCAAGATTCTGAATCAGCAACAATGTGAAAAAAAAGAGAACTTTCCTCCCCTTATTTGGGCTCTGGTGTCAAAACCTGAATGGTCCTTTAGGATTAGGACAGCAATTTCAGTGGCATATGTCTAAGCTAATTCTGATCTTTCAAATCCCACTTAAAGTTATGGGGCAATATCTGTAGAATTCTAACCTCTCAAGGACACATGCATAGAAAAGCAGATGGCTGGCAACAGACTGTTTAATCCCAAATCAAATATCAGAATCAGCACTTCAGGATGACTGCTTATATAGACACTTTTGTCAAATAATGTGGCCAAGAGCTATACTTCCAACACAGTAAGCTCCATAAAGGGTTTACAGGGTGTGGATTGATCAATGGCAAATTCTTTAAGCTGACACAGCAAATAATTACTGCTGAGAGCATAATAGCATCCATGCCTGACTAGCGTGCGTCTATACTATGAGATCACAGGGTTTTAAGCTTTTGGAATCTACAGTCTTACTGGTTATTTCTGTCCCTTCATATAGATTGCTGCAAGTTTGATGATGAAGCTTGAAGATGGGAAACATTTTAGTTTAGCTTAATTGAGGGAGACTTCAACAGAGGTAGCAGTGAAGATGTTTATATTCATTGCTATTCAAAGGATCACGTGATTTAGTTGTTCTATGTGTGAAAAATGAACCACCCATCCATGGCTTTTGACATGCTGGTTGGGATTTGCTGGGAACTTTATCTTTTTTTTTTTTTTCCTAACTTTAAGGCCGCCTAAGCCTCTTTTCCTTTGCAAGGGAAATCCCTGAAATGGAAACAGAAAGCCATGAAAGCATAGAATAATTTTCCTCAAAAAAATGTTCTTCACCATACACAGAAAAAAAAATAATATTGAATTTCATGGTCAAAGAAGTTTCAGAAACATTGTCTACAGAGTGCTAAAGAAGGTTTGTGTCCCCACGGGACTGCTGGAACTTGAAGAAGTTGGTGTGAGTCTGACTCTCTAAGAGGGTAGTGCATGCACTGGATACTACATTATCCAAAGATTGAGCACAGAATTGTCTGCACATGCATAAAATATGTTATGAAACTAAAGTTGCATGAATGTACTTTTTTTGAAACCTTACAGAGGACCTGTACTCATAACACAGTGGTTTCTGTTTTACTGTATGTTCATTTTTAAGTTAAACCATTTCTCACCCCCTCTCAGGCTGAGACATGCTCCAAGACACTTGGGCTTTATGGAAGCTTAGTAGTTGAGAAAGAAGAAGAAAGATACAGAGGCAAGAATGTGGAAGATTGCAATAGTTGAAGCAGAAATAAAAGAAAGTAGATTGAGGTCTTGGTGGTAGGAACCAAAAAAGAAGAAACTAGCTTTTCAAACATTATAAAAGAAAGAAATGGCAGGACACAGAAAGGTCCTAGACACAAGGTAGAAAGAGAGATAATCAAAGATGGACTCAAGGTTGTAACCCAGGGTGATAGGAGTCTTGTCGTGCTGTTAGCAATAATGGAGACTAGAAGGAGAAAAATGAGAAGCCTGGCCTATTACTATGGTATTTTTAACTGTAGAGACATAGTGGAGTAGACTTTTATATGTGAAGCAAAAATTCAAAATCAAGTAGGACTCTATACAACATAAAATTATTAAGTGTTCTTCACTCAAGTGTCCACAAACTCTCTCAAAGAAATTTTTATTTTTAGTGGATGCTTGAATAGCTAATTGTTTTGGTAAAGCTCAAAAATAATGTGTTGGTTTTTGTTTTTGTTTTTTTCTCCTTCAATATCATCCATTGAGACTTAATTTTCACATTAACATAAAAACAGATACACATATAATACTTACTTAATGCATAGATGCTTATAATTGTATATATGCAAACACAATATAAAAATGTATATGTGACCCACAAATGCCACTCATCCTAACCTGAAAAGCAAAAATAATCTTGGGGGAAAATCTGAAATTTTAACACTGTTGAGCAGTTCTGATTCAATTTTCCAGGAGAATACAGATGAGAACCACAAATAAAAAGTCTTTATTTGCTTGAAGAGCCTCTGAGGTTTATCAGTGCCATTGAAATGCTGTCCTCAACTCAAGTACTTCTTATGTGTCAGAGAAGTGGAGGCTTTAACAAAGCCTGCATTAGCGTTTTGTATTTCTATTCTCAGTAAAATTCTTCAGTGAGTAAACATGAGTATTCAATAACACAGCAACGGGAGACAATGGAAACTGTTCCCATTTCACAATGTAACGATAAATAAATCATTTTTAAAGAAACAAATTGTATTGTTGAACACTGAAAGGCTAGCCCAGACATCATAAAGAGACGGTTTAAGTACCTTTGTTTATTTTCTATGACAATTCAGAAAAAAAAATGTTGGCACACATACATTTTGTAAGCTGTGGGTATTTTGTGTAAATAATGTAATATTCAAACACATATGAATATCAAATTCAAACAGTTGCTACTGAAGCAATTTTTAACAGTGTCTAGAGCAATGAACCCTAAATAACAAAAGCAAATTAAAGCGGAATTATAGACTTAAAAAATAATTTTCAAGAATTTAGACAACTCCAATTAGGACATGCTGAAAATGTTATCTTTTTTTTGAAAAAGCATCAAAATTGGAGTCTGTGGGTTATTAAATTAAAATAAAAGAGTACATGAAGTTGAGGTGGGAGGGAGATGAGGAGCATACGGGAAGACTTCAGGGGAGGAGCTGGAGTGAATATGATCAAACACATTGCATAAGATTCTCAAAGAATTAATAAAATATAGTATACGAGTAAAAATAAAATATGCAAATAAAAACTGTGTCTCTGTCACAACTTTATAGCCAAATTTGCATGAGTGATTGGTAATTTAGCAAGATGCTGCAAAAGTTCCACTTTGCTCTAGAACAGTGATTCTCAACCTAGGGTCATGACCCCTCTGAGGGTTTAATGACCCTTCACAGGGGCCAAATATCAGATATCCTGAATATAAGATATTTCCATTATAATTCATAACAAAATTACAGTTATGAAGTATCAGCAAAATAATTTTACGGGTGGGGTCACCACAGCATGAGGAACTGTCTTAAAGGGTCGCAGCATCAGGGAGGTAGAGAACCTCTGGTCTAGAACAATGACTAGAAACATGATTTCACAAGCAGACAAGGTTCTCCAGTCTCATTCTCAATGTGTGATGTTAGGAGAGTGGACATGAGTACAACCTTCAGCTACTTTTATTTCTCTCTTAGTCCCCCACACCTGCAAAAAGAAGATTTTTTTTTTTTTTATTACGGGGAGAGAAAATGAGGCTATCCTAATAAATGCAAAAGCTGATTCCGGTGTATGTTGTAGAATATTGTTTTAAAAATGTGTTACTTTTGTTTATGCTGTGGAACATATGTTTAATGATGCAAAGTTGTATTGCATTCTTTCATGTTACATTTGTTTAACTCCATGAAGCTGTGTTGCTATGTTGCTGTTCCTGTCTAAAACACCTGATTGGTCTAATAAGGAGCTGAACGACCAATAGGGAGGCAAAAGAAAGGATAGGCGGAGCTGGCAGGCAGAAAGAGAATAGGAGGAGAAATCTGGGAGGGAAAGGAATAGGAGCAAAAGAACAAGAAGAGGAAGGTGTTAGGGGCCAGCCACACAGCCACACAGCCACACAGCCACACAGCCACACAGCCAGCAATTGAGTAAGAGTGAAAGTAAGATACACAGAAGTAAGAGAAAGATAAAAGCCCAGAGGCAAACAGTAGACGGGATAATTTAAAATTAAGAAAAGCTGGCTAGCAACAAGCCAAGCTAAGGCTGGGCATTTATAAGTAATAATAAGCCTCTGTGTGCTGTTTATTCGGAGCTGGGTGGTGGGCCACCTCAAAGAGCAAAAACAACCAACAAGTGCATGTTGTTTCATGCACTTGTGGTGACACATAAAAATTAAATATTTTGTCATAATTATTACTATAATATTTTCAGAAAATGTCTTCCTATAGTCAGCACTGTGTCCTCTACCCTTGTACCAAAACAGTTAGTTCATCACATCTGGTGCAATGACCCACATCCTGGAAATATGCTGTAACCACATATGTCTGGAACCTTCAATAAATCTTGATAAGTTTAGTGCATGAGATTTAATGAAGTGTTGAGCTAGTTGGTATTAGAGAATTTTTGTGTGTATTTACAAGGTGATTTCAGGAACTGCAAACATATGACTGTCGGTTCTAGTTCCAATGCATGCTCTTAATAGGTTAACAGGCAAGGGTATCACCTTTGACCTATCAGCTGGGGAGTGGTTAAAAAAATGCTGCTTTGTCTCTGTTCAGGAAGACAGTAAGGCAAGAGTAGTATTTACTATCATCTTACCAAATACTTCATGTTAATCAACTTATTTCATGCTCTCTAAAACTCTCAGCATTATATTGCATACATGTCCCCCATAAAATACTCATTTATAGCTAAAGACTATCAAAATAAGAAGATAAAATGCCCCTCCCCACCACAAACAGAGCTCTTCCAGGCTTGATGATACTATGGAGAATTATAGGACCACAAGGCTTACATTGTGTTATTGAAAGATTATTTGCTCATGATGTTGCTAAGCTCTTCAATGACTGAGTCCATTAATGAATTCATAGATGAGTAGGCTATCAATAGATGGGGCCTATTGGAGAAAGCAGGTTAGAAGGATGGTACCCTTGAAGTAACTATGTTGGCCAGGACCCTCTGTCTCCAGAAAATAAGCCACTTTGCTCTGCCCAGCTACTTCACCATTACACTTCCATCCTGCCACAGGCTTAGTAATGGAGCCAGCTAGCTCAGGGCTCAAAGGGAAATCCACAGTGTCAGTGTGTACTAGGACTTTTCCATCTGAGGGGGTTAGGGAAAAAGACACACACTTTCTTGGTAGTTTCCTTCAGACCTTTTCTTTATTCTTCTTTTGCATTCTCTATTCTTTATTTTCCTGGTGATTTCCTTCTCTCATTCCTGATGTTTTCCTTCTAACTCATTTTAACTCTTTCATTTTTGTTGTTTTCCTTCTAACTCTCATTCTTGATGTTTTTCTTCTATCTCATTTTAACTCTCTCTAATTCTATCTCTATTCTGTCCCTTACAGCTTATATACCCCAGCAAAATATTTCAGGCAATATCAAAAGTACAAAGTGGTTACATTCTGTTTTTCAAATGAATGATTACAATGAATGCAAATAAAAAACAACATGTTTTCCATATCCCTTACATGATTAAACGGTTTATGTATTACAGGTGGAAAAAAAATCCCAAGAACCCACATACATTCATACCCAAGCAACTTGTTATAAATTAACTATGAAGGCAAGCAAGCTATTCTTCTCAGTCAGGTCTTTTACTGGCAGACTGCAATTGCAGTTACAAAGAAAAGGCCAATTACTCTATTACTTATCTTGAAAGGTAATCTTATAAGGAATCTTAAAAGAATCACAAATCTAAACTTTTATATATGAAGAATAATGTCAGCTCTACTTTAAATCTTTAGGGTGCATATCCACTCATTAATAGTTTCTTATTTCAAGAGATTGAGGGCAGAAATGGGTATGAGGAATTAATCATCACCTTTGGTCATCAACCAATCCTAGGAAGAAAGGTGCTTCAGGTAGTAATAATTGAGCTGCTTTGTTCTTGTTCCCTGACCTTAAAAAGTTCCACATCCAACTATGTGCCTTTCTAAAACTTTAGATTGTCTTCTTGGGTTTTTCACCTCAAAACTATTGAGGTGAAAACTCAAAACTATAGACAAAAACATCTTGGTCTAACTTTAAGTTATTTTCAAAGCTTTGTTTCAGCTGTGATGCACTCCAAAACCTATGAACACATCTTCCAAAATTAAGGTTAAAAGAATTTAGGCTAGCTGGGCTAACTGAGACTCAATTGTTTTTCTTAATCATTAACCTAAGCCACAATCTATATGGCTCCTCAATAGAAACTCATGTGTTGTAGCAGTGTGACCCTTCCTTGTTTGTATTTATTATTATCAATTAGACAGTAAAGCTTAGAAAGAAATCATCTTCATAATAATCCACAGGTAAAAATGCTCAGTAGAATTGGATGTTTCCATGAGATAAACACATTATATTACATGCAGTGGGGATGTTCCCACACCCATTCACTCCATGCCAGGTACCAGAAGAAGATGGCAGAGGCAAACATGTAAAGGCATAGCAGAAGCAAAAGACATTCCAGGGTCTATGGTCTCGGGGGCCTTGACTGTCTGAGATTGACCCATCAGAGAGTTTCCTCCTGATGGGCTGACACCTTGAACTTCAATTGCCACCTGCTGCTCCTCTGACATGGCCACTGGCATGCATTGATGCTTTGTGTTTGAGGAAAAAGCTCCATAAAATGATAAGTACATCATATCAACAATGTACATTATCAATTGATTTGCAGATGTTAATATTAATGCATATTATCAATTTGATTTACAGATGTTGATATTAATCTTGACTATCTAACTGATATTCTCATGTTTCTCTACTACAAAATTAGACTTCTTTTAGCCTTTTCCAAACTTTAGAATTTGATGGTCACTGTATTCAGCCCAAATTAAGAGACTGGGTAGCCTGCGCATCATGGCACATGCTTTAATCCCAGTACTCAGGAGGCAAAGTCAGAGGGATTTCTGTGAGTTCCAGACCAGCCAGTGCTGCATAGTGAATCTGACTGGGGAGTTATATTCTACTTATTTGAAGGCAAGAATTTACTATATAAATTATTTGAAATTCCTCTGCATAAGAAATTTGGCTATGGCACTTCATTGGCAAGTTTTCTCAAAAATTTATTGAATAAAAATGGGTTCACCTGGTAGATATTTATTTTATTCTTTGAGTTATAAGATATTGTGATAGTCTCAATTGTCACCTTGATAGGATCTGGGATAAGCTGATATAGCCTCTGGGCATATCTGTGAAGTGATTTTCTAGAAGAACCAACTGAGATGGAAAGACTATTTCCTAGAGTGGGCATCACCTTCTAGCAGTATCCCAGATATAAGGAGTAGAGTGGAAAGCCTTTGCTTTTTGTGTGTTCACCTTCATCCCTTCATAATGAGTGCATCTACTCTGATGCAGCCACTACTGTTGCCATGTCAGAATCTAGCTTGTTTGGACTTCTAACACAGACTGAAGATGAGTAGCTTTCCAGTAATCTTCTAGTCCTTCAGCACTAGACTCGGGCCGCTGAGTCTTTGAGTCCTGCAGCCAACTGAGTAAATCCTCTTTAAAATATATTTGTTCTATCTGTTCTGTTCTTATGGACGGGCTGTTCTTATAGACTAACCCTGAACAATATATCCATGTATATTTAGTGCAGCAAGTTGGCCAACTTTGGTCTTTAGGAGTGCTTTCAGGTGGTTTCTGTATTCCTTGTGTGGGTTAGGGCAGGGCTTGATTTCATTTAAGAGATTGACATTTTCTTGTTTATGTTTTAATCACTTCCATGCTTTGTTTCAATACAAGATCTTCTAGATTCATTTTGCATGGGTCACACTCCAGGCCCAGAATTGGTGACTGTATTAGATACCACAACCTCCACACTAGGTGTACTCTTAGACATGCATGTGTTATCAGCTCCAGCCCCTCACAGATAGAGCAAGGAACTGATGTGTTACTGGAAGGTGGGACACAGCTGTTTGCCACAGAGTTGGGTGAAGGAGATTGGGAGCAACTACTGTGTTATGAATTAAAAGTGACTAACAATAATTGTAACTTATCATCAGAGACTTTCCTTAGAAGTTGTAATTCTTTAACAGATTCTAGAATTCAGTTAAGTCAACAGAATCTGCCAATGCAACCATGATCTAGGTGGGAGAAGATTCATGGAACGTTCTACTCTCTTGTCCACCCATAACAAACCTCAGTGATTCTAGAGACTTTTGGCAGTCTTGGGTTCATTGTGTATTTATTTGCTTGTAATTTCCAAAATGGACAATTAAATCATTTTCAAGTAAAAACAGACTAATGTCGTTCTAAACACTCTTCATTTATCTGTCTCTTGTCTTATTGCATATCAATAGTTAAGGAAGAAGAGGTCATAAATTTGAAAGGTAATTGGGAGCTCATAGTAGGAGTTGCAGGGAAGTGGAGTAGTAGAAATTATATAACTACAATACTGATGGATGAAACTCTCAAAATATAATTAATTTTGTTGAAGAATGGAAAAAAGCCTTAAACAAGTAATCTATTTTTTCATATGACTAAGTCATGTGCTGAATCTTGCTAATCCAATAATCCAATAAATTGAATGGTGTCTTAAAAATAAAGACTGCCAATCCAATGCTGAAATGGGAATGGTAATACAGCCTCCCTTGTTTCACTCTCAGAGGAAACCATATTGCAATGTGGTGGTATTGTGTTCCCCGAAATATTGTGCACTCTAATAAACTTATCTGGGTCAGAGACAGAACAGCCACAATATTAAACATAGAGGATAGGCAGTGGTAGCACACGCCTTTAATCCTAGCATTCCAGAGGCAGAAATCCCTCTGGATCTCTGTGAGTTCAAGGCCACATTGGAAACAGCCAAGCATGGTGACATACGCCTTTAATCCCAAGAAGTGAGCCTTTAATCCCAGGGAGTGATGGCAGAAGGCAGAAAGATATATAAGGCGTGAGGACCAGACACTAGAAGCATTTGGCTGGTTAAGTTTTTAGGCTTCTAGCAGCAGTTCAGCTGAGATCCATTCGGATATGAGGACTCAGAGGCTTCCAGTCTGAGGAAACAGGATCAGATGAGGAATTGTCAAGGTGAGGTGGCTGTGGATTATTCTATTATTATTCTTATTATTTCACTAATAAGTATGATATTAAAAGTGAGTTTTTAATAGAAGTGTTTATCAAGTTCAAGAAATTCTTTTTTTACTTCGATGGGAATTTAATATGGATAGAATAGTGTATTTTTCAAGTCTGTTTCTTAATCAGTTGACATGATTATATAGTTTCCTGCCTTGCGTTATTGATTTTATGGATTCCAAATATTGAACAAGTCTCAAAAGTGAAATGAATTCAACAAAGACATGGTACATGACTTTAGACATGCAATGTTGAATTGGCTTTGCTCAGATGTGATGAAAATTTTGTGTCTGTTTTTATAAGAGTTATTTTGTGTAGTTTTTCTTTCTTCTAATATCTTTCTCCAACTTTGGTATTAAAACAATGCTAAAGTAATAAAATACGTTAGGAAATATTCCTTATACTTTCATTTTCTACAAGAGTATAAATAATTGAAATAATTTATTTTAAAAATACTTGCTAGAAATCCTATTGATATTTTCTGGACCTAGTGTTTTCCTTTCAGTAAAACTATTATGAAACACTGATTTAATTTCTTTATTGTGCGTTTGCTGATTTATAATATATATTAAAACTTGTATGATACTGGGAAGTTTGTTCCTTAGGGTCCATTTAATCTAGATATCAGTACAAGAAGAACAGAATTGTTACACACATTTTGTTATTAGCTTTTATACACTTAGAATCCATAATAATGACAGTATTTTCATTGTGATCTTGGTAAATTATGTGTACTTTGCTTTTGTCTCGATTAGCCTTAAGCTTAGTTTTTAAAAGACATATTTTTAAAACCAAAATCTTTTGTTTTGTTGACTTCTATTTTCCTATTTTCAGTATCATTGATTGTTGTTATAGTTTTTACTATTTCTTTTGTCTGCTTGATTTAGGCTTCAATTATTCAACCTACCCAGTTTCCTAAGGAAGAAATGTAACTTACTACTTTTAGAGGGTTTTTCTTTCCTAATGCAAAAATCTGATAACACCAATTTTTCTCTGCATAACCTCTAAATATGTAGTCTTAACTTTTGGTTCAAAATATTTACTTTCTCTGGAGGACTCTGTATTTCTTAGAATTTTATATTATACTACTATTTGGTGAATATTTCCTTTTATGTTTCTACCATTGATTTCCAGTTTAACTCCTTCATGTTTTGAGAAAAAAATTGTATCCTTTCCATTCTTTTAATATTGTCTAAAATCATGTATTCTATGCCCTTGAATGTGACCTAGCATACCAAATGTTTAACTGACCTTCACAAGGATATGTAACTTTATAATATCCAATAGGGTATTCTTTAGAAACAAGTTTGATGAGCCGGGCGGTGGTGGCGCACGCCTTTAATCCCAGCACTCGGGAGGCAGAGGCAGGCGGATCTCTGTGAGTTCAAGACCAGCCTGGGCTACCAAGTGAGTTCCAGGAAAGGCGCAAAGCTACACAGAGAAACCCTGTCTCAAAAAAAACAAAACAAAACAAAACAAAACAAAAAAAACAAAAAAAAAACAAAAATCAGTTTGATGAAACTGATTGACAGTGCAGTACGTGCTAACATTATTTTTCTTAATTTATTGCCCATAATCAATTTAATACCAAAAGACATCTCAACAGTGGATTCACACATTTTTCTTTAGTTTGCGTTTTACTTCATCTGTTATGATGCTTTGCTCTAAGATAGATATGCATGCAAAGATACTCGTCTTTCTTTGAAAACTAAGCCCTTGATTATCATGTACATCCACCATTTTTCTAATTCTGAGAGTGTTTTTGTTTAAAGTGAATATAGTCACTCCTGCTTAATTTTGCTTGGTGACGAGACAGCATGTTTTCTCTGTCCTTTTACCCTGATGTTTTAAAGTCTTTAGGTTGCTCCAAGACACTGTAGAACTAGTTTTGTTTTATCCTTCATCCTGCCACTCCCTTTCTGTCTCTCATGAGCAAAGAAGAGGCTTCTAAAGGATAACAACCAAACACGACAAAATAAAATATAAGATGAAGCAAAAACTTTCATCTCGAAGTTAGACATGGCAACCCAATAGGAAGAAATGAGTTCCAAAAGCAGGCAAAAGAGGCAGAGACCCACTAATTCTCCTAAGAAGTTAGCTTTTAGTTCAACTGAGAATAAGGAAAGTAGGAGCCAGTGAGACAAGTTAACAAGTAAGGGGTGCTACACAAGCCTGATGGCTAGAGTTTGATCCCAGGGCACCATTGTAAAACCTGCTGGATGTGGTAGTGCACATCTGTAGTCCCTGGACTCACATAGTGACAGGACAATCACATGGAAGCTTAAAGGCCTGCTAGCTCCCATAGGTAGAAAGAAAGAGGCAGCTCTCAAGAGTTACCCTCTTCTCTGCCCTCCGCACACATGCCTGAACTCATACACACACACACACACACACACACACACACACACACACACACACGATTAAAAACAATAATAAATAATCAACAAACTTTTTGAAAAAGAGAATAAGTAAAATAAGAATATTTTAAGACATTCACTTATTCATTTCTTTCACCTTTCTTTGCATGAATCTGAGTTTCTTGCCTGTATCATTTTCTGTCTTCTTAATAGACTTTCCTCCCTTTTTTTTGAATTTATTTTATTTTATTTTACAATATAATTCAACTTTAAATATCAGCCATAGATTCCCCCGTTCTCCCCCTCCTGCCCCAGCCCCCTCCCCCCCCCGTCCCCCCCCCCCGTTCCACCTCCTCCAGGCAAAAACTCCCCTGAGGATTGAGATCAACCTGGTGGACTCAGCCCGGGCAGGTCTAGTCCCCTCCTCCCAGGCTGAGCCAAGTGTGTCTCTGCTAAGCCCCAGGTTTCAAATAGCCAATTCATGCACTGAGCACAGGACCCGGTCCAACTGCCTGGATGCCTCCCAAACAGATCAAGCCAATCAACTGTCTCACCCATTCAGAAGGCCTGATCCAGTTGGGGGCCCCTCAGCCATTGGTTCACAGTTCATGTCTTTCCATTCGTTTGGCCACTCGTCCCTGTATTCCATCCATCCCTGGTCCCAACAACTCTTGCTCACATAAACCCTCCTCCTTCTCACCAATTGGACTCCCAGAGCTCCACCCGGGGCCTGACCGTGGATATCTGCATCCAGTTCCCTCAGTCACTGGATGGGGTTTCTAGCATGACAATTAGGGTGTTTGGTCATCCTATCACCAGGGTAGGTCAGTTCGGGCTATTTCTCGACTATTGCCAGCAGTCTATTGTGGGGGCATCTTTGTGGATTTCTGTGGGCCTCTATATATAACACTTTGCTTCTTCCTATTCTCATGTGGTCTTCATTTACCATGAACATTCCTTGTGTTCCCTCTCTGTTCTTGATCCAGTTGGGATCTCCCACTCCCCCAAGTTCTCTTTCCCTCGCCCTCGCCCCTTATTACCCCCACTCACTTCCAGACTGTTCATGTAGATCTCGTCCATTTCTCCGTCATTGGGGATCCCAGTGTCTTTCTTGGGGTCCTGTTTTCCAGGTAGCCTCCCTGGTGTTGTGAGTAGCCATCCAGTCATCCTTGTTCCACAACTAGTATTCTCCTATGAGTGGGTACATACCATGTTTGTCTTTCTGAGTCTGGGTTACCTCACTCAGGAGGATTTTTTCTAGATCCATCCATTTGCCTGCAAACCTCATGATGTCATTGTTTTTCTCTGCTGAGTAGTATTCCATTGTGTATATGTACCACAGTTTATTTATCCATTCTTCGGTTGAAGGGCATCTAGGTTGTTTCCAGGTTCTGGCTATTACAAATAATGCTGATATGAACATAGCTGAGCAAGTGCCCTTGTGGTATGATTGAGCATTCCTTGGGTATATGCCCAAGAGTGGTATAGCTGGATCTTGGGGGAGATTGACTTTCCTCTTTCTTGTGTGACAGTACTGCTTGTGATGAATCTTACTGTTTTTCTTAGGAAAAAATACTTTATTTACTTTAAATTTATTTACTTAAAAGGCTCGTTTTGCTGGTTATAAAATTCAGGGTGAGTGTGTTTTCTGTTTCAGCACATAAATATTGCAATTTACTTTTTCCTTGTATTGTGGGTTTCTTATGAAGTCTCACTCAAATTATTGCACTTTTTTCCTTATAAATAATATGTTTTTACTGTAGCTTATTGTAGCACTTTCTCTGCATATTTGACTTCCTCTAGTTTTAATACTACATGCTTATGTATGTTTGAGAACTATTTATTCCCTGGTGACATCAGCTTTCTGAATCTATACTTGAATACGTAACATTAATTTTGCAAAATTCTTGGTCATATCCCCTCAAATATGTCTCCTGCTTTATTCCTCTGTCTCTTCTTAGGGGTGTTAAAATTTTAAGAATTTATACTCTTAAACGTTATCTCATTACTCTTGAAGATTCTGTTTATTCTTTCTTCATTCATTCTTCTTTTTTGTACTAAAGTCTGACATTTTTCTGTTAGTTTACCTTTGGGAAAGCTAATGTTTTTCATTCACCATATCTATTCTACTGATGAAGCCATCAAATATATTTTTCAGTTGTGCTGAAGTTCTGGTTTGTAAAATGTGCCATTTTAGGCCCTTTTAGATATTTCTTAGTTTTCATCTTTAATCTTTCATTACTTATCAGTTCTAACATATTCTCCATAATTTCCATGATAATTATAATAATTTAAAATTGTTTGCAATACGTATAGTTGATAGAGGTTGTAATAACTCCAGTAGCTTGGCTTAGGTCTCCCCTATATATTCTGCCTCAAAGAACATCCACTATTTAAAGCTGTTTAAAATCTAATTGTATTAATCTGGACTTTTGTTCATGTGACTATGAGGTATGCAGAGCTGAGCAATATTCTATAGTGTTCTAATGAAACTTTAGGCTTTTCGTTCATCTGTAACTAGTAGTTGTGACTCTAGAAATCCTTCTTCTAATAATGTATCTTATTTTTCCTAACTGCATCATCCCCAACCTATTCCCTTGAATCTAAGCATTCATTATGTTGGTTGATTTCTCCCTTGGTTGAGAAGTAAAACATGGTTGGAATACAGTATTAAAAATTCCCAGATTCAGCCGGGCGGTGGTGGCGCACGCCTTTAATCCCAGCACTCGGGAGGCAGAGGCAGGCGGATCTCTGTGAGTTCGAGGCCGGCCTGGTCTCCCAAGTGAGTTCCAGGAAAGGCGCAAAGCTACACAAAGAAACCCTGTCTCGAAAAACCAAAAAAAAAAAAAA
>CABHPP010119665.1:0-18350 GCA_902168425.1 Peromyscus attwateri
AGTTTTGTTTCAAAATTGCATCTCTTTCAGCTTCTATAGTGTTAACTCTCACTTTTTTTTTCTGAGACAGGGTAGGGGTGGGATGGGGTGTCTCAACATAGTTGTGACTGTCTTGGAACTCACTGTGTAGACCAGGCTGACTTCAACCTTTCAGAGATCAACCTGCCTCTGCCTCCCAAGTGCTGGGACTAAAGGCGTGGGCCACCATGCTGGGGAATACTCTTGGTTTTTAAGCTTTCTCTTCTCCCTGTTTTCCTGTCTGGTAAAGGGAAAGTTGGGCACACTCTAGTGCTAAAATCCAGTGTTGGTAGGTTGGCAACAGCAGCACTGCTTTTGTTGTGGTGTTCCATGCTTAGTAAACTTATACAGGCCAGTTCATATTCCACAGGAACTTTTATCCTTAATTTCAGAACGATGAAATGTTTCTGGCTCACTGTTTTAGTGGAAACTAGTGTAAGTATGACTTTGCACAATTTCATAATTCCTACAGTGGATTTCCCTGGCTTAGTTTAGTTTGTTTGATACCTGCAATAACATTTGTTGCGTATTTGCCCCTCCCTTTCTCCACATTGCTGTGTTTTCTGACTAAGTATTGTTATCAGTTGATAAAAATACCTTGTCTCTAGTTCATCTAGAGAGAAAGAAGGTAAATTTGATGTTACATATATGTATATTGTATTATGTGAGAGTTTGCTTGATTGCTTACTAGTCCTTCCTTTTAAAATTTCACATCATTTTAATATTTTAGAAAGTTAAGTCATTAGAAAATTGTGGCCTCTGCGTACCTTTTGTGCTGTTTGCTCATCTAGATCAGTGGTTCTCAATCTTCCTCATGCTTCAATTCTTCATGTTGTGGGGATCCCCAGCTATAAAATTATTTTTGTTGCTACTTCATAACTCTAATTTTGCTATTGTTATGAATTGTAGTGTAAATATCTGTGTTTTCTGATGGTCTTATGCAACCTCTGTGAAAGGGTCATCCAACCCCCAAAGGGGTTGTGACCCACAGGTTGAGAAACACTGAAAAAGTTTGAGGATTGCCTTAGAGCTTTACATCACTCTCTCTTTGGTTCAAGACAGGGTTTCTTTGTGTATGTAGCCTGTCCTGGAACTCGCTCTGTAGACCAGGCTGGCCTCAAACCCAGAGATTTGCCTGCCACTGCCTCTCGAATGCTGGGATTAAAGATGTGATCCACCAATGCCCAGCTTTACCTCACTTTCTTGGGATTTGGATTTATGGTAGGAAAGATGTGCTTGAAAGGTGTGGCCAAAACTCAACACCTTTCAGATTTTAGCCTACTTGAAAAGTGGAACCTCCTTAATGCCTAAAATCACCAAGCTGGTTGTTGGCACTGCTGCTTCCTTCTCTTTCGCTCTTTCAATGTTAATGTGAGTCATAAGAATATAAAATCCAAGTTGGGAATACTTACCACTGTTAATAAATGTTGTCTTGAGGCTGGATCATAAGAAAATAAAATCTAAGTTGGGAATGCTTACTGCTGTTACTACATGTTGTTTTGGGGCTGGAGAGATGGCTCAGCATTAAGAGTACTGACTGTTCTTCCAGAGGTCCCAAGTTCAATTCCTAGCACCCACATGACAGCTCACAACTGTCTGTAACTTCAGTTCCAGGGGATCCAACCCTCTCACACAGACATACATGCAGGCAAAACACCTGCACATGAAATAAAATAAGTTATAAATGTTGCTTTGAACTTTGGTTTGAGTGATTTAAGTTCCAAGGACAGAATATTTCTTAGAAAAACATTAGGAGCTGGCAGAATAATCCCAGCACTTGAGTGGCAGAGGCAGTTGGAGTTTGAGGCCAGCCTGGTCTACAGAGTGAGTTCCAAGACAACCAGGGCTACACAGAGAAACCCTGTCTTAAAAACAAACAAACAAAACCAAAACCAAACAAAAGGTATTGGGGCTAGAGAGATGGCTCAGCTATTGAAGGTTAGACCCACAACCAAAAAGATAAGAAAAGAGTTGGGAGAATGCTGACAGCTTGGTGATAGTTGGTGAGTTACTGAACACCTTCCATTTCCCAGGCCCTGCTCTGGACCTTTCAGAGGAGCCTCCAGTTTCTGAGTACTAAATTGTGGGTGTGTGCCACCATGACTTTCTCTACAGTGCACTTTTGAGAGTTCTTTCTTAGTCTCAGAAGCTTGCAGAGCAGACTTTTCATTTACATATTTATTTATTTATTTTGTGTACGCTTGCACATGCATGCCCACATGCACATGCATGCCCACATACACATGCTGCAGCAAATGTGGTGATCAGAGGCAATTTGTGGGAGCTGGTTCTCCACTTCCACCATGTGGGTTCTGGGGATCAGACTCAGGTCATCAGGCTTGGCAGCAAGCAGCTTTACCCGCTGAGCTATCCTGCTGGCCTCAGGCAGATATTTTTATTAAGCAAACAGACTGAAGTTAAATTAGGGTGCCCACCTAGAGCTAGGAGTCAGGAGTCAGACTTCACTTTTTCAGGGCAATTAAATCGTACTTATCTAGTGTTTACTATTTGAAGGAGAGATGTGAGAGGGTGAAGTGGGGAGAGAGAGAGGAGAGAAGAAGGGGGAGGGAAGGGAAAGAAAAGAGAGAGAGTTCTTATAACTAGTGACAATTAGCTTAGTTTTAGTTGCTGATGAAATTCATATTAGGAATTATTAACAAGTTGATTTCCATAAAAACAGGAAAGGTCACCTGCCTTTTTTATATTACATTTACCCAAGTTGGAGGTCAAACCCATGGTACATCCATGCTAGACTCAGCTATTATTTAAGTTTCAGTGTGACATTATTCTAGTTTTGCACTTGAGTATAGACAGTGACTTTGAAATTGGTTTCCTTTTGCTTTTTGAAATTTGTTTTAATGTATTTCTGCCTGCACTACATGCATGTAAAGCAGGGCTGCTTAAACCTTTTCCACTTGTGACCTCCTTTTGCCTGAGAAATTTTATATAACCTCTTAATGGAGATACATAAAGTAGATACTCAGATCAGATACTAACTGATCATAAAGACATTTATTAAAAAGTTTGATGTCTTTATTAGCATGTGTTAGTTACACAAGGTAATGGATTCCATTAAAACAATTTAAGAAATATCTAAAAAATTTTTACATTTATTTATTTTGCATGTTTGGGGTGCATAGCACAACACTTATGTGGAGCCCGAGGACAACTTTCAGGTGTGTATTCTTTTACTATGTTGGTCCCAAGGTTCCAATTCAGGCCTTCTGGCTTGGTGTGGCCCTAAGGTTGTTTTTTGTTTGTTTTTGTTTTTGAGACAAGGTCTCTTATGAAGCCTAGAACTTGGTATGCATACCAAGATGACCTTGAATTCACAGGGATCCGCCTTTGTGCTGGGATTAGAGGCATGCACCACCAATGCCAGTCAAGAAAATTAGGTACACATTAATTTTTACCAGTTAGTTGTAAACTGTGATGGCTGGTTTTAATTGTGAACATGACAATCTAGAGTCACCTGGGAAAGGAGTCTCAATGAGAAATTGTCTAGTCCCAGCACTTGGGAGGCTGAGGCAGGTTGATCTCTGAGTTTGAGGCCAGCCTAGTCTACAAGAGTTCCAAGGACAGCCAGAGAAAACCTGTCTTGAAAAACAAACAAACGAGGGGGGCTGGACTGTCTAGATCAAGTTGGCTTGTGGGCAGCTAGTGGGAGATTATGATAATTAAGATGGGAGTGTCTGCCCCAAATGGGTGGCAGGCAACATTCCCTAGGCAGGGTTAACTCCAACCCAGTGCAAACATGAAAACTAATTCATTTGCTCTGTTCCTGTTTATGGGTGTAATGTCACCAGTACTCTTGTGCTTGCTAGGTCTATGTCAGCTTGACCCAAGCTAGAGTCATTATGGAAGAGAGAATCTCAGTTGAGAAAAATGCCCCTATCAGATTGGCCTGTGGGCAATCCTGTGGTACGTTTTCTGGATTAATGATTGATGTGAGAGACCTGGTTCACTGGGGGCAGCGCTACCCATAAGCAGCTGGTCCTGGGTGATATCAGAAAGCAGGCTAAGCAAGCCAGGTCAGAAGGAACAAGCCAGAAAGCAGCACTCCTCCCTGGACTGTGCATCTGTTCCTGCCTCCAGGTTCCTGTCCTAACTTCCCTGTGTCATAAATGGACATTATTCAGGGAAAAAAGATGAAATAAACCCTTTCCTCCCCAAGTTGTTTCTTGTCATGGTGTTTTATCACAGCAGTAGAAACCCTAAGACATCTCTTGCTGTGACTTCCCTGCAGTAATGCACTACAACCTGGAATTGTGAGTTCAACCCTCTCTAAGTTGCTTTTGTCGTGATATATATTATTACAGCAACAGGAAATGAAATTAAGACATACTAATGAGATGGATGTGCTTGTTTACTTTTACAAGAAGAATTAAATCTTGACTGATTTCCCCTGCTTCCCCCCACCCCTGGGTTTCATTGTGTAACAGCCTTGGCTGTCCTGGAACTCACTTTGTAGACCAGGCTGGCCTCGAACTCACAGAGATCTGCCTGTCTCTGCCTGCTGAGTGCAGGGATAGAGGTGTGTACCACCATGCCCAGTTCAGTTTTCAATACTAATAGACAATATTGCATTCTTACAGAAGCAGACAAAAGCTTTATAGGAACTGAACTTACAGTTACATTTCATAGATACTGCAAAGCCATACAGTTTAGGGTCGTTTGGGGTGCTCACATAGACTCATTGATAATAGAACTGCCATCCCAGCTATTGTGAAGCACTGCCTAGAGTTTCCCAGAGGGGAACACTTGGCACCCTGCAGGATTGGAGGTCTGGAGCGCTGCTGACCAAGTGGTCTCAACTTAGTGTGCCATCTTACTTCCTTTACTATTTCTGCTTCTGAGAATGTCCGTATGATAGAGGATTGATTCAAATATATATTTTCTGTTCATAAAAGTGTGTTTGTACATAAAAGTCCACATTGTATGAGAGCATTCACAAAACTGGGTGTTGGGAAGTTTCTCTTCCAGGAAACTGAATGGATCTGTTCTCACATTTTTCTTGGGCCTGTGTTTAGGTGGAGTCCTCTAAATGTTGTTCGAGCCTTATTTGATCAAGAGTATTTATTTCTCAACCCATTTCTTTCTTCCTTCATGGTTTTATTTTTCTCTAATATAATTATGACCATTTGATATATACTTAGCTGTATATTTATCACATATCTTTTGCAATTAATTTATGTCTTTTGCAATTAAAATGTGGGTTTTATGATAGGGACTTTGTTAATTGCTGTGTTCATATTGGGTAATGTATACAGTACTATAGTATGCTAAATAAATGTGGCATAAGACAGGTGTTAAGATAGCATTTACAGATCAAGAGAAAAGGTTCTTTGGATTGTGTTCGCATGAGTATTTTCGGAAAAGATATTTGTGCTGGTCCCTTGGCATTGTAGACTGTATTATTATACAGGGTAATTGTAGGATATTGGGCAGAGCCTGTGTTATTTGTTTGGTAAGACCTTGGAAATTGCATTTATGAATGCATTTATGAATGAATGAATCATAGTTCATTTGCGTGGCCTATTATAAGAGCATAATAAAAGGAAATCTTTGTCATTGTTTCATTTTTGCTTGTTTTAACAGTAGAGAGAAAACAAAAAAACCTTAAAGGAGTTTGTTGTTAGGTGTCTGATGAATTAGTCTCTAAAGGGTAAGACTCGGCCATGGATTTGTAAAAGTTTACAAGTGATTTTTACACAGCTAGAGTGGGGGCCACTATGTGTAACGTTATAACCATGAATATAAATGTTCAAGTATGTTACTTTGTTGTTGTTTTTAAAATATGCTTTATTTATTTATTTTATGTGCACATTTATCGTGAGGGTGTTGGATTCTCTGGAACTGCAGTTATAGACAGTTGTAAGCTGCAGTGTGGGTGCTGGGAATTGAACCTGGGTCCTGTGGAAGAGTAGCCGGTACTCTTAACCACAGAGCCATCTCTCCATTCCTTTTTTTGGTTTTTCAAGACAGGTTTCTCTCTGTGGCCCTGGCTGGCCTGGAACTCACAGAGATCCGCCTGCCTCTGCCTCCCGAGTGCTGGGATTAAAGTTGTACACCACCACCACCTGGCTCAAATATGTTATGTTATACTTCCTTTGTGATTGTTTTTCTGAAAATTTAATAATCAAGTTGAGGTTTTAGGATTGATCAAAGTTGTGAAGTTGGTGTAGGAAAAAGAGTAAGCAGTTGATTTAACTTAGTATTGAGTTGAGACAATCCTCAGTATTCACCTCTAACTACTGCTCTTTGCAGACAATGTCATGTTGATGAGAGAAAACTGATTTTTATGAAAGTTTGTTCTGAAAAGAATGTGTAGTTCTGCTGTTAAAAAGTGCAAGTGGCCGGGCGGTGGTGGTGGTGGTGGCGGCGGCGCCGCCGCCGCCGCCGCCGCCGCACACCTTTAATCCCAGCACTCGGGAGGCAGAGCCAGGCGAATCTCTGTGAGTTTGAGGCCAGCCTGGTCTATTGAGCGAGATCCAGGAAAGGTGCAAAGCTACACAGTGAAACCCTGTCTCAGAAAAACAAAACAAAACAAAACAAAAAAAAAAGTGCAAGTGAAGAGGTTTTGAGATGTTAAAATGTTGATATTAGGGTGTGGAGGGACCTTAATGTTGTGGTTGTAATCTTGACTTTTGGGGATTTCCTTGGAATATCTAGTGTACACTTAGGTATCTAAACTCTAAGTGTGCTTTGCCTTTCGCATAGATTTGTATTAAATTTGTAACTTAAAAAGACAAAACAGGGCTGGAGAGATGGCTCAGCAGTTAAGAGCACCGGCTGCTCTTCCAGAGATCCTGAGTTCAATTCCCAGCAACTATATGGTGACTCACATTCATCTATAGTGGGATCTGATGCCCTCTTCTGGCATGCAGGCATACATACAGGTAGAACACTCATACATAAAATAAATAAATCTAAAACAAAAAAATAAGTTTTAAGCCAATAGTAGTGACATAGTCATGGCATTCTGGGAGTGGAGGAAGGATTGAGAGTTGCAGGCCACCCTGGGGTAGTTCAGAGTCATTCTAACTTAGTGAGATCCTGTCTCAAGAACACAAAGGTTAGGGATGTTACTCAGTGTTAGAGAATTTACCTCACATTTCCAGTGTCATGGTTTCAGTCTCTAGCACTACCTCCTCATCCTCTGCCAAAAAAGAAACAAACAAAACACCAAACCAGAAGCAAAACCTAGTTTAATTTGTTGTGTATACTTCTTTCCCTTCTTGTTAAGATATGGATTATAGCTGGTGGTGGTGGTGTATGCCTGCAATCCCAGTCTTGGGAGACAGAGGCAAGTGGATCTGTGAGTGAGTTCCAGGATAGGACAGGCTACCCAGAGAAACCCTGTCTCGAACCCCCCCCCCCCCCCCCGAGATTTATACCTCTTGTTTCTTTTAAAACAATTTTTTAGCTTTTAAAGCTTTTTTTTTTAATTATTATTTTTTATTTAGTTAAGGCCTCACTTTGTAGTCCTGGCTGGCCTAGAACCCACAATGTAGATCAGGCTGGCCTCAAACTTAAGGAAATCTGCCTGCCTCTGCCTCTTGAATACTATGAATAAAGGTATGTGCCACATGCCTAGACCTTTTTTTTCCTATTTTAAAGTAAATCAAAAGTTGTGCAGAAATAAATGATGGACCTGGTGTTTTCTAAATTTTGGTTTTGACTAAAAAAAGATTTATTTCAAATATTTGAGTATTTTGTGTACATATATGTATGTGTACCATGTGCATGCCTGGTGCTTATGTAAACAAGAAGAGTGCATTGGATTCCCTAGAACTGAAGCTGTAGATATTTGTAAGCTGCTGTGTAGATGCTGGGAGTTGATTGAAGAACCTTGGTCTTGTGTAATCAAAGCCAGTGTTCCTAGCCGCTGAATTTGGTTTTTGAGACTGACTTCTATAGCTCATGCTGATCTGGAACTCAGCATTTAGCCCAGGCTAGCATCAGATTTGCAGCAACCCTTCAGCTTCATCTTTCTGAGTGCTGGAGTTACAGGTGTTTGCCATTATGCCTGACTAAGGCTACCCCCTCCCACATTCTCTACTGTGATTATCTTTTGTTAGTATAAAGTCAACAAAACTTTAGTTGAGGTAATTTGGGATATCTGTTAGATTTCCTGAGGAAACTATAAGGGTGTTTGAGTGTTTTGAGGTTTTATCTTTGGATAAAAGGAGAAATGAAAGTTTGCTTTTTTTAAGGGTAGGGGAACAAACTCTTAGGATGGGTTTTTTACTTTCAAACACGTTGTTGTACCAAGTAACTAAATAGCAATCTTTGTTCCCTTCATGATAATAGGGTCTACTTCAAGTGGTACTGTTTGTTTTTCAGAGAGATTTCATTGGCTATTACAAGATCTCCTTTGATTGCCAGTGTTTGAGGACTGCCTCAAAATGAAGAATGAAGTGAAGTAATTATTGAATATCTCTTTTGAACCAGAATGATAGTTTTTTTTCTTTTTCTTTTTTTTTAAAAAATATTATTTTATTTACATGCATTGGTATTTTGCCTTGTGTGTCATGCATTGGTATTTTGCCTTGGGTGTCGGGTCCCCTGAAACTGGAGTTACAGATAGGTGTGAACTGTCATGTGGGTGCTGGGATTTGAACCCGGGTCCTCTGGAAGAGCAATCAGTGCTCTTAACCACTGAACCATCTCTCCATTCCCTTGTTTTTCTTTTTATATGTTTATGGGTCTAAACCTTGTAACATTTCTTTAAAATTTTTAAGATAGGTAGTTCTTGCAATTGCATTGTTAAAAGTATCTTTCTCATTGCTTTGTATGTGTTCTGTCTATATCAGGGCATGCACATTCCTAAAAGACACTGTATTGTGCAAGTTTGGAATTAAAAACTACAAGGTATGTGGGGAAAATGGATCTGGCACAGCATCACAAATATAAGCAAGGCAGTACATGTCTATAATGTCAGCAATCCACTCTAGAAGCCAAGTTCCAGTTTCTAGCCTGGGCTACATAGAAAGACCTTATCTCAGAAATCAAGTCCCCAGTAACAGCAAAATAGGACTTCAGTAAAAATGATAAACATGGGGACTGAAGAGATGCTCAGTGGTTAAGACGTTTATTCTATCACAGGACCTGAATTCACATCCAGGCACCCACTTCAGGTAGCTAACAAATTGCCTCTAACTCCAAGGAACCATACAACAATCATACAAAGACCATACACACATGAAAATAAATCTTTTAAAAAGGTAGCACCGGTTTACGTATGTAAAATAATTAACAGATACATAAATACTGTAATGTAAATGGTGCATCCGAAGGATTATAGTTTGCCTATTACTCTGCAGTGGTAGGTTTTTTGAAATCTGATACAAGGTAGCATCAGATGTGGGTAGATATGGCATAGTTTGGCTCAGATCACACAGGGTGAACTAAGGTAGCTGGTAGATGTTTGATGTTTTTTACAGCAGTGTGCTGTGTGTGTCCACAGGACTTGTTTCAGCTGGCTGTTTTCTGTGTTCACTTAGTTTTCTGGCAGTTGAAATCCCACTAAAGCAAACACAAAATTTGAAGATATTAAAACATCCCCTAATATATTAATTCTAGTGTAGCAAATGTATATATTCAAAACAAACATTACTATAGAGTTTGCTGTTCCCTGCCTAACAGCATTGTAGAGACCATGGCTTTTGTGTGGGCTCTTCTGTCTAAGCTCGGCCTTTGCCCTCTTATAAGTAGCACATGAGGCACCTTCATGGTCTTTGTTGTTTTAGTTGCCACTGCCAATATATGATAAGGCAGAACTCCCTCTCTTCCTCTGAGTTTTAGGAAGGAGTTTTTCATTTCTTTTTTTCTTTTTCTTTTTCAACACAGGGTTTTTCTGTGTAGCTCTGGCTGTCCTGGAACTCACTCTGTAGACCAGGCTCTGGCCTCGAACTCTTAGAGATCTGCCTGCTTCTGCCACCTGAGTGCTCCGATCAAAGGCATGTGTGTGTGTGTGTGTGTGTGTGTTTAAAACTGTATATGCCTGACTTGGAAGGAGTTTTCTTACAGATGAAAGCTTAAGTGAAAGGCTGGCAAGAGGTGCTCCTATAGATAGAGCAGGAAGGTCCAAAGTGGGTTGCCACTGAGGGTCAGTGCCTACTTTCTTCTTTACATGTGACTTTAAAAAATTGTATGTGTCTCTTTGTTTGCTTGCTTGCTTGTTCATTTATTTATATATTTTTGAGACAGGGTCTCACTATGTAGTCCTGGCTGTCCTGGAACTTGCTCTGTAGCACCAGGCTAGCCTTGAACTCAAAGATCTGCGTGCCTCTGCCTCCACCTCTTGAGTGCAGTTGTGGTGGCCCACCCCCTCAAGCTTTCCTTTTAAGTAAGGTACCTCCTTTTCTCTCTGAAGCTATGTGTTGCTAAAAAGCTGTAACCTTTATTTTAGCAGATGTTCAAAGTCCTTTGTGACTCCCCAGTAGCCAAAGCTAACACTATTGTGTGTCAGATCTGCTGTCCTTTCTTCCTTTCTGATAGGGGACCTCTCTTTTTGAGAGCAAATTTCAGGTGCTATTATAGGCTCAGTATGTAGGACCCTGCTATATTGTTCTTTGGACAGTTGCCATTGAAGCGTCTTTGTCTTAGGTATATATACACTTACCTGAAAATTCAGGTTTTTAGTTGTTTTATTTATGTTGTATGGTCAGCTGTGGTTGTACTGAGTCTTCTGTCCTGCCTTCAGTTCCCAAATAACTACAAGGAGACTTACTAATTATGAAATCTTGGCCGATAGCTTAGGCATGTTTCTAACTAGCTCTTTTTACTTAAAATAACCCATTTCTTTTAATCTGCATTCTTTTATGTGGCTCGGTCACCTTTACTTTGTAATGCCCATGCTGCTTGCTCTGCGTCTTGGCATCTCCCCCTTTCTTCTTCCCAGCATCCTCTCTGCCCTGAAAAATCCTGCCTAGCTGTTCAGCTTTTTATTAAACCAGTTCAAGTGACACATCTTCACAGTGTACAAAAGGATTATTCCACAACATGTGGTTGATTGTATTTGTTCTTTCTGGGCCTGTATAGTTTTAAAAAAGATTTATTTTAATTTCTATTCATGTATATGAAAGGATGTATGTATACCTGAATGAATTTATTTATCTGTGTCACATGTGTACAGGTGAAGTTACAGTGAGCTGTCTGATGTAGGTTCTGGGACTTGGAGCTGTATTCTGACAAGAACAGTAAGCTCTTTTTAGCCTTGAGCTTTTGTCCAGCCTCCACCTGGACAGTTCTTTTTGAGGATTTATGGAGTGTTTATTAGGAGGTAAAATTTTTCTTATACTTCATCTTTATTGTATGTTTTGCCTGAAAACAGTGCTGTTGGCTTTAAAATAATCTTTAATTCAGGTTCTCTATAACTGAATTGTTGGTTATATTTATGATTTTGTGTTCTCTGTTCTTCGAACCTTTTTTGCAGAAATTTCATGTAATTATGAAGTTTTGTTATATGGTTGACTTTCAGTCATACTCTGAGTTTTGTAGGTAATACTAATATTATGCAAAAATCATAAGTCCCACTTCAGCTAGCTAGCCCTCCTGCCCTTCTCAGTTTCTTTTCTAGGTTGACCTTGAACTCATTTTGAAGCCAAAGCAGGCCTTAAATTCACTTTTATTACTCCTTAGTCTTCTAAGTCACTTACTATGTTTGGCTCGCCTTTTCCCTTTTTCTCTCCCTCTGCCTCCCTCCCTTCCTTTTTTTTTTTTTGTTTATTTGAGAAAGAGTTTCTCTGAGTAGCCCTGGCTGACCTAGAACTCACTCACTCTGTATGTAGACCAGGCTGGTCTGGGACTCAAGAGATCAGCCTGCCTCTGCTGGGATAAAGGCGTGCACCACCACACCAGGCTTGCTTGCTTGCTTTCTCTCTCTTTCTTTATTCTATATGTTTTTCATATCATGTATCTTGATCCCATTCATTCCCAGTCCCTTTGAATCTGACCTTTGTCCCTACACCCCCCCCCCAATAAAACGAAATTCAAGAGAAGAAAATAAAATGAGAAAAATAAAAAAAGGGAATGTTGGGGAGTATTATTTTAAGTTGTGTTTTTTTGTTTATGTTGCATTTGTTTAACTCTGTGAAGCTGTGATACTTTGCCTGTCTAAAACACCTGATGGTCTAATCAAGACCCGAATGGCCCATAGAAGGCAGGAGAAAGGACAGGTGGGGCTGGCAGGCAGAGAGTATGAATAGGAGGGAAAGAAAGAGGGAGAGTAGAGGAAAGAGAGGGAAGGAGGAGGACTCCAGGGGCCAGCCATCCCGTTACACAGCCAGACACAGTAAGAAGGAAAGAAAAAGTATACAGGAATAGAGAAAGATAAAAGCCCTAAGGCCAAAGATAGATGTGATAATTTAAAGTTAACAAAAGCTGGCTAGAAAGAAGCCAAGCTAAGGCCAAGCATTTATAATTAAGAATAAGCCTCTGGGGGCTGGAGAGATGGCTCAGTAGTTAAGAGCACTGGCTGCTCTTCCAGAGGTCCTGAGTTCAATTCCCAGCACCCACATGGTGGCTCACAACCATCCATAATGAGATCTGGTGCCCTCTTCTGACCTGCAGGCATATATGTAGGCAGAACACTGTATACATAATAAATAAATCTTAAAAAAAGAATAAGCCTGTGTGTGTGATTTATTTGGGAGATGGGTGAAGGGCCCGCCAAAAGAGCAGAAACAACAACAGAGAAGGAATTAAAAATATCATCATAGAAGCTGCAGTGTGACCCAACAATCATTCTGTATACTTCTTTGTCCATATATCTCTACTTGCAAGTGTTCATTACAAAGAGTCATTGGTCTGGTTTGAGGCCTCTGGTCTCCACTACACACATTCGATACTGGGCCCCCACTAGGACTCTTCCTGGACATCCTGATGGCATCTTGTGTTGTGGAGATCCTGCAGCTTTGGGTCTGTGGGTCAGGTCCCTTCACGTGCTTCAGCAGATCAAAGATGGGGTGGATGCTGGGACTGGCCAAGTCATAACCCTGGGTCTGGGTCTGGGCAGATGGGAAATGGGGACAGCTCTCCCATGGTCACAATTTTGGGGCTAGTTCACCTACACCTGTGCTAACCATGTTGGCCCTATTTTGCTACCCTGGCAAGGTGCAGGTGTTGCAGCTGGTGAGGTCAGGAATGGTTCTCCTATACTTATGACTACAGGACACCTGGCATTTTTTTAAAACTACTTTTTCTTTTCTTTCTTTTTTTAAAAAATAATTTATTTTTATTTTGTGTACATTGGTGTTCTACTTGCATATGTCTGTTGTGAAGGTGTCAGATCCCCTGGAACTGGAGTTTCAGACAGTTGTGAGCTGCCATTTGGGTGCTGGGAATTGAACCCGGGTCCTCTGGAAGAACAGCCAGTGCTCTTAACCGCTGAGCTATCTCTCCAGCCCCTACTTTTTCTTTTTTTAGTTTTATTTGTTTATGTACTGTATGCATATGGGTGTTTTGTCTGCATGTACATCTGCACACCAGAAGAGGGCATCTGATCCTGTGGGACTAAAGTTATAGACAGTTGTGAGCCACCATATGAGTTGAATGCTGAGAATTGAACTCAGGACCTTTGGAAGAATAGCCAGTGTTCTTAACTGCTGAGCCTCCAACTTCTTCCTCCACACCACCACCACCTCCTCCTCCTCCTTTCTTCTTTCGTATTCTTTTGACTCTTCTTCCAAATAACATAATTTAATGCCAAAAAAAAAAAGAAAGGCCTGGTGAAATCTGGCATGTTTTATGATACATGAGTAGGAATGTAGTGCCAGAAAGCCCGTGACAGCTGTAGCTCTCAGTTCTGCTGCTAGTAAGATTGAATCTGTAGTTTTTCACTTTTGAGCTCCAAACCTACAGAGACAAAAAAATGACTCCCTAATGCCATCATTCTACAAAAGTATTGGTGTAAAATTCCCACAGATCCTTCTATATTATTCTGGGACTATATACTTGTTGCTTTAGAAATATCAAGACAGTGTTGCACACCTAATCCCATGGCTAGAGAGGCAGAGGCAGGTGGATCTAAATATTGAGTTCTAGGCCAGCTCCATAGTGAGACTGTCTCCAAAAATATGATATTTTGGGGGCTGGAGAGATGGCTCAGTGGTTACAGCGCCGGCTGTGATTCCGGAGGTCCCGAGTTCAGTTCCCAGCAACCACATGGTGGCTCACAGTCATCTGTCATGAGATCTGGGCCCTCTTCTGGCCTTCAGGATACTAAATACATAATAAATAAATCTTTAAAAAAATATATTTTAGTATGCATTTTGTTTTATGAAATACTAATGACGTTTTTATAAACTATACTTAGAAAAATTAGAAGATGTTATTTTCAGTTCTTCAGTTTTCTTTTGAAATTTAATGAGACTTTTTAAAATATGGGAACTTTGTGTCAGCCTCATAGAGTGGTCCAGAGAATTAAGGAGACGCTTTCATATAAAAGAACAAAGATGTTTTGGTTGAAATAAGCAGGGTGGGAGAGGAGAAACTCAAATCTTACAGAGCTAGACTCAATTGTGAGGTTAAAAGGTATAGTTTAGATCAGTTCCTAAAATTATTTTGCTAAATGCTGGCATTAGGCAGGAGCTGTGGTCACTTCCAACAGCTGGGATTTAAGGTCTCTTCAGATTAAAGGGATACTGAAAAATAGTCTTGACTTGTTAAATCTTACTTTAGTGGGTCTTTTCTTTTTGGGGGCAAGGTCTCACTATGTGGCTGTGGGTGGCCTGGAACTCAGGGAGATCTGCCTTGCTCTGTCTCTTGAGTGCTGAGATTAAAGGCATGCACCAACATACCTAGCCTAAGTTCCCCCATCCCCACCCCCGAGTTAGGGTTTCTCTGTGTAACAGCTCTGGCTGTCCTGGAACTTTGAGACCAGACTGGCTTTGTATTTACAGAGATCTGCCTACCTCTGCCTCCCAAGTGCTAGTATCAAAGAGGTGAGCTTCTGTGCCTGGCTTTAAGACTTATTTTGATTGTATATGTAGGAATGCTTTGCCTGAATGTATGTAAGTGTGTGCAGTGCCCATAGAGGCCAGAAGAGGAACTTCAGATCCTCTGAAACTGGGGTTACATATGGGTTGTGCTGGGAACTGAACTGAAATCTTCTGTGAGAGCAGGAAGTATCTTAACCACTGAGCCATTTTTCCAGCCCACATTGTGGTTTTTGATGCCCTGTTTTCAAGGCACCATACTGCTGTTTTGTTCAGTCATGGCATAAAAGATTGTGGGCACCCTTTGTGAGTAAGTCTTAATTTGATATCTCACTTCTACATGGTTTCTTTTTACTACCTTTTTATAACCAAGTTGAGATTTTTCCTGTTTGAATGTTACTTTTCCCACTGAGTTTTGTTGGAGTTGGGTGGAGAATGTTGATGATTTTGTTAGCAGATCAGTTAGGTTCAAACTGCAAGGCCTAACTCTTAATGGGATGTGATTCTAATGTCAGTTCATTTTTGAAAACCCTCATGTTTCTGCTTGGGTCTATCCCTCATATGCCCTTCCTTGCCTCATGGTCATACTGTGCTTCCAGCTCAAATTCTTCAATGTGAATAGGATCAGATCCAGGCATGCAGAGTTTAGAAGTAAGCCTGCAAGTTCATAAACAACTTTGTATGGTTGCTTTTCCCAGTTCTTTTGTATGATCTTTCTGAGTTGTTGGTGCTTCTTTTCACCTTCTGGCTAGAGAACTTGGGCTTTAATTAGTCTACCGTATGTTGTGCTTTTTGAGACTGCTTCTGGCCAGAGGTTAATTCATTTTTTTGTTATTGAAGTAGCTTTTGGTTTCTGATATTTCCCTTTTCATTTTACTGACTGCATTGCCTTTATTATTTTCTTTGGCTTGCTTGCTTCTTGCCTTCCTTTTTTTCTTTTTTCTTTTTCTCAAGACAGGGTCTCATTATGTAGCCCTGGCTGGTCTAGAATTTACTATGTAGACAAGACTGGCCTGGAACTTACAGAGATCCACCCATCTCTGCCTCCTGAGTGCGGGGACTAAAGACGTGCAGCTGCTACACTAAGCTTTCTATGTTTAATTTGCTTTTATTCTTCTAATTTCTTAAGGTATAAGCTGAGATAATTAAAACTTTTGGTAATAGACTTTTTCCCTCCCTGATTGCTTTTACAATTTTTTTTGAGACAGAATTTCTCTGTGTAGCTCTGGCTGTCCTGGAACTCACTCTGTAGACCTTTATTATTTTCTTCGGCTTGCTTGCTTCCTACCTTCCTTTTTTCTCTTTTTCTCAAGACAAGATCTCATTATGTAGCCCTGGCTGGTCTACAATTTACTATGTAGACAAGGCTGGCCTTGAACTCAGAGATCTGTATTAAAGGTATATGCTCCCATAGCCAGTGCTTTTGAAATTTTTTTGTCTTTTCTTTCGAGCAGTTGGATTGTGATAGAACTTTAGTTTGCATTTTTTTTTTTGCCTGAAAATTGTTAAGATTCTTGGTTCTGTGCACTTGGCTTTAATATTAAGTTATTTAATATTTGAAGGGTTGTTGCTTTTTTTTTTTTTTTTTTTTTTTGAGACAAGGTTTCCTGTAGCCTACACTGGCCTCATACTCTGTAAGCTAGGATTATAAATATGCCACCATGCCCGGTTTTGGTGTTTTTTCATTCATTTTGGTCATTATTTTCTCTGCACATGAGTTATACTTGATATTGTTCCCACAGGTTGTTGGAATGTTATTTTTCATTTACTTTGAACTATTGAAAGCTTCCATTTAGATAGTGTCTATTACTGTGGCTTCAAATTTTCTGTGCTGTTTTTATAATCACAATGGCTTCAACATCACTGTGATGTCTGTAATATTTTTAGTTTCTATAAGTAACTATTTTTTGTAGTTTTCATTCTAGGATTTCCATTTTTCTATTGAAGTTTTTTATTTTCTGAAATGTTCAGGCTTTCTTTAATTCTTAGGTATAATATAATAGAAACTTCTTTGAAAGTCTTTGCTGCCTTCATCATTATTTCTGAGTGTGATGCCATTAATTTGTTACTCTTGCAGGCTCTGGGTCACTTTCCTATGTACTTTTGTTTCTAGTAGTACTGCCTTCCCTTCATAACTTTAGGTACTATGGACAGTCAGTTGACTGTGTGGATCCTGTTGGCCTTTATTAATAGGATTTTGTTTTGGCAGGCAGGTTTTTTGGGTGTGGGGAGGGTGTACATTAGCTTATTCTTTTCATGATTGTCTATTTATTTATTTATTTATTTATTTATGGAGCTGAGGATCGAACCCAGGGCCTTGTGCTTGCTAGGCAAGCGCTCTACCACTGAGCTAAATCCCCACCCCACCCCCTTTTTTTTTTTTTTTGAGACAGGGTTTCTTGGTAGACAGATAGGCTTTGTAGGCTTGTACTGCTTTGGAGTTGTCCTTTCCATGGCTTAAGTGTGGTGTGGACTTGCAAAGATTCTTAAGGACATTTCTAAAGCTTGTATCTGTTGACTTCTGTGTGCTGCCCTTCCTGAGAGAGTCTAGCTGTTAAGCAGTTTCTCACTCTATAGCTGCTCAGATTGTGACACTGCCGAATGCTTTTCCAACCTAAACTGCAGTCAGGAAAATAAAATGCTGTTAGGCAGAAAGGGGGATTTACCTTGCTTCCGAGACCACAGTCGGTGCTGGTTTTTGTCCAACAGCTGCTAACATATATTTCTCATGTAGTGACTTAGAGCCAGAAGTCCCTCACTGCATGTCTGAGAAGGCAGAGCAGGTGTCATGGACACCTTAAGACCACGTCTATAAAATGCCTCTGGGTAAAGAAAGGGGAATAGCTTTTGAGAACTGTACAGTGGCCCAAGAAGTAGAAACCTGGTCTGAGCTATAGACCTGGGTGGACCACAGAGATTGTTCCACCATTTGTACCGTTTTCCAGAGGATTGGGACAATGACAGGCATAGTGTCTGTGCCCTGCCTAAGTGGGGAACTGGAAAGAAGTAGGATTGACTTGGCTCCTGTTGACTGCACGAAATAGGATAAATAGGATCGACTCATGCTGCTCCCTGACACGGGACTGCAGAGGCACACTTTTACCACCCCCCCACCCCCCAGCCCAGAGGCAGGACTGGCTGTGCTGTGTGGAAGATGACCTAACCACCAGGCTCAGGCAAAGACCACATAGATTGTTGTTCAGCTACCTCATTCTCTTTTCCTTCTTTAAAAAAGTTATTCTTTCTTTGCTAATTTTATATGTTAATACAATGATCTAATAATATATTTAGATCATACATATTCCCTCAGCAACTCCTTCAATTCATCCTGTATCCCCCTCCATTCCCATTTTTCCTGTGGTTATCATAGTCTCAGTCTCTCTCTCTCTC